>CAAKHG010045344.1:0-12500 GCA_901007715.1 Dactylopterus volitans
GCGGAGAGAGGGCGACGCTGCGCCATCCCATAACCATAAAAACAAAACAAAACAGTAATGCTCGTTCTGCAGCATCTAGTTTATCACCCCGAGTTACTGGTGTGGCATCGACAAGTTCCGCCAAAGTCATCCCGTAAAATTAGCGTGTTTCCACTTCAGCCGATCGCAGGGACGAGAGCCCCATTCTTGGTTTATTTAAGCGTGTTTTTTCGCCCAACGGGGAAGCGGCGAAGACTAACAGAACCTGCCACCAGAAGTGCATCATCACCCACCAAAGGGAGAAGTCAGCTTGAGGCGGAGTGAAAGAAAGAAACGCTGCATTCTTCAAACCACCTGGGCATAGCATAGCATAGCATAGCATTAGTCTGCACTGTTGGGTTGAGAGGGGGCAAACGGCATCAGAGGACACAAAAGGCGAAGGCTGTTCCGCGTCACTGCGCGGCGTTCCATGAGAAGTACACCTCCGGTTTCAGATGAGAGACTCTCCCCTTGTTTCAGCCTCTTTGTTTCTTCCCTCCGCTTGTTAAAAATTTAAAGGAGCCTGACAATGCCCGGAAAGCTCAACCTAGCATGAAAGGATAGGAAACACACAGACGGGGAGTTTGAAAGGAGAGAGCCAAAGAGAGATTGAGGGGAAAGAAACGCGACATTGAAGAGCGAGCGCATACACTCGCAGATCAAGCGTGGCGTTATGGCCGCCGCATCCTTCCGTCTTTTGGCTGCGCCGGCTCGCCGGTGGCGTCCACAAACCACAATAACGCAGGTCAGCCGGCTGATGATGCCGTTTGCTGAAAGCGGAGTGAACAGATGCATGTCGGGAATCGTTATTGTGAGTGTTCGACAAACATACAAGGCCATCCATTTTTTGGCGAATCAGGTTTGCGTTCTCATCAAGCATGTCCATGCTTGACGCATGCATAAGGTTGAAAAGGGGCGGAAAATTTCCGGTAAATTTCTGGAAACTTTCCATGGGAAGTTAAGCTGGGAAACAAATTGGAAACTAGAGCTGTATATACTGTATATAGCTATAATAAGCTAGCTATAAAAATAGCTTACATTTAGCACCTAACTTACCAGCTAGCTAGCTACTGTATGAATAGATTTTTATTTAATTTTTGCAAGTTAAACAGTAATACCATTATAGATCAAATATATTTATCCCATAATGTTATAAAAAAAAATCACTTCACTTCCTATAATGGGCAGGCTCAACTGTGTGGCTTCACTAGTCTTGTGCTTTGGGCTCAAAAGTGTGGCCTCCAGGGTTTAAGCAATCATCTGTGCATGTGATGGAGGCGTGCACAGTGCACGCAGGGGGCGTGGCCTCAGTAGCCCTGCAGTAAGCAGTGCTGTGTGCATGTGATTGAGGGGTTAGATCTGCTTGTTTTAGCCAAGATTATGCTACAATATATTTTCCCCAACTATATTTAAGTTCCCTGTTGAGGGCCAACCTTCAATTTTGTAAATTTCTGTTTTATTCCCATAAATTCCCCTTTAATTCCCATGGAAAGTTTCCAACTTTGAAATTTCCCAGAATTTTGCAACCCTACGCATGCATGGACATGCTTGGTAAGGATGCAAACATGGACATGAATATTAGACTGCTCTATAAACTCTTTGATTTCACGCAGGTGACCGATACAAACTCGGCCGCTGCGTTTGAACCGAAACCCGATAAACTGCAGTTTGTTACTATCATGTAAATGCGGGCTGGAATACAACCAAAACATTTTTTTTCTTCTCCTCCAAAGACATTTATGCTCCCAGTCAATGTGGAGCGGAAAAACACTCGCTAGTAAGGATCGGGACTTGACCCAAAATGGCCGCTTAGCCCCAAGTGTCTTTAAACGACACTCAAAGTAAAACGGTGAAGTGGCTCTACAAATGTCGCCTCCCCGGTTGTTCTGTGCAACAAATTCATATTATGTCATAAAGCTTCGGGCCTCTCTAGTCCACTTGTGGAAGTAGATCTTTGCGCCGTCCGCCGAGATGTTCACGTCAGTCTGGCTGCCCGCCGCAGCAGCGGCTCTGCTGCTCTGACTTACACAGCCGCAAGATGGTGACCGCTGCATGTTCACCACAGAATTATGGTTGGACATGTGTGTGAGAGGTGTTGACATGTTTGAATGGTTGTTATTGGGACTGTAGTTTGTGATGCTGTTGGACTGTACTGGGTTACACTGGGAGGGGTCCCTAATATTTTGCCACTCAGTATACAGTCAACACCTCTCTATGGTAAACATGCAGTGGTCTGAACTTTATGGTTGATAAGTGTATCTGTAGGCCTATATCTAAATTTCTATATCAGTTTATTACATACTCTTCTGGCTGGCTCACGTCTGACGCTACGGAAACCATTCAGCTTTCCAAGCACGTTTATTCCTCCGTTCAAACTTTTCCATAACTTTGTCAACTAATCCTGCTTCTATACGTCTAAGATATTCCGCCCTCTTAAGCTGCGGCGCGGCGACGCCTGCGTCTCGTTTTCGTGTTTCCGAGTCGCCCGTCGGTGCGTCTGTCCGTCCCGCTCTTCTGAATGTGAGCTGAAATCTGCAGCGCGCGCTAGCTCAGGCTCAAGGGTGAACCGAGTGGGTTTTGGAGATCAGAGGTCAAAGCTGGAGCTCACTGAGTTTACATGGCGGATGCAAGGTTGGGTGCAACTAAAGGCTTTTGATAAAATGCGTACTGTTATTTATTTTTTTTCCTTCATGAATCCAGACAAGTCACATAATCATAGTTGCATAAACCAGTTCATGATCACTTTTCCAACAAAGTCAGACCATCACAGCGACTCGTATCCACACAGCAGCCTGGTGCCCCCACCCCGTATCCACCCACGAGCTGAACTCTAAATGGAATTAGTGTACCCGGCACCCCCAAAGTCCCCGTGCGTCCATTATCAGGGGCAATGAGACTGACTGACTGGCTCACACATTACATATCTGATGGCAAGTGGACCGGAGAGACGCAAACATGTGGCCTTTAATGTTGGGTGACTCCCTCCGAGTTCATGATCCAGTCAGTGTTTGTATTGATCACATCCAGCGCGAACACCCCCCCCCCCCCCTCCGATTAATCTGGGGCGTTTTACCTACTCGGCGAGTATCGATTGCAGCTGAGTGCCAGACACATGACGGAAGGTCTTCCGTGATTAAACGAACACCGTGCTTTGCATGTTGCGTCCTATTAGTATCGACCGGGATTCTTGTAGAAAATGTATTGTCTTTAGTGGACTCCCTCCGATCAATTAGAGAGCGTTGGTGCTTCGCTGATTGCGACTGTGAATTAGTGTGATGTGTGGTAGAGACGCGCGGAAAGCGGGCGGATTCGGGTCATTCACATTCAATTATTAATTGATAGCGCATCGGGTGCAGGTTAGGGTTTGGGCAGCAAACATGTGGTGTAAAATTCAGGAGTTTTACATCGACAGCCTGTGTCGTCGCGGTCTTAGTAGAGCAGAAAATAAGTTAAAATTTGTTTATTTTAAACCAGCAAACTTCTGTGTTATACATTCATCATCATGCTTATCTCCCACTAAGAAACGGCCTCAGAAGTGCTGCCGTGCGTGTGTGCATGCACGATGAAACATGATGTTCCCTGATGACGAGATCGGCCGGGACCTGCTGTTAGCTCACGTTCCGTGTTCTTCCAAATATCTAAATGTTTAAATTCATACAGTGAAATTGTTTGGAGCACAAGTAGGCCTACTATTATAAATTAAAAAAAAAAAAAAAAAGGAAGGAAAAAAAGATGCACAGGCGTCCCAATCATCCATAAATCAATCTGTGGTTTTATAACTAAAAGTTGGGGAACACCAGAGATGATAATTATTTGACATTCGGATGCGTGGGCGGGTCTATAAACGTGATAGTATAATTAATTCGGGTGGATGGCGGATGGATGATTAAGGTGCACGCGCGGACCAGCCATGAGCCCATCCTCGCATGTCTCATACGCTGCCGTCATGTTGCTGGGATGCGCAGCGCGTTCACGCTTTCACGGCGAGTCAGAAAACAGCGGTGAAGGCTTCACTGTGCAGGCCCCCTTAGACGTTCGTCTCGGTGCTTCGAAAGGTGGCGTCTTCGGGATGCTAACGAGCTTAGCTTCAGGCCCACAAGTCAACATCTCGCCGGGGCTTATGACAAATGTTGAACTTGCCCCGCTGTGGTTCCGGGCCTTCGAGTGGCAGCGTCTCACCGCTCTACCTGAAGCTGTTGACTTTCTTCCGGTTCAAAATTTACAGTGTCGCTATTGCGTTTGCCGGAATTTCATCACCTGCGGGCCTCTGAGCCATGTTTAAAGCTCATTACCCCCATTTAGAAATTCATGGATATCAATTAGTAAGTCATCCCTAAATGACTCGCCGACTTTACATCTCTTCTTCTTATGCGACTTCATTATTATCCGTCATCAGAACAGGATGAGAAAGCAAACACCCATAACTCCACACATAATTTATAAAAGCTCTGGAACAAATAAAGGCTTCGCGAAGCTTAAAGTTTGAGGTTTTGGTGCTGATGAAGGCTGCTGATGCCAGTACGTATTTGTTTTATCCTTTGTTACAGGAAAAAGTAACTGAATATTATAAGAAATGGCTAACATATAAAAGCTCACCACTTTAGATAACGAAAAATAAGTGAGGCAGTTTCTCGCCTGGCAAACGTTGGACACAGATGCACATGTGAAGATCTACGACACCACTTTCAAACCGGGACTCAAGTTTTTATTACATATGTCATGAAAAACAAAGGTAGTTTTTCAGTAACGCGCGGCCAAAATGTTCCGTTCTTCTGTAACAACTCGGGCAATAACATTCTTCTCGGACGGCGCGTTTGAAAAAAAAAATTATCGTCCTCATCGTCTGTTTTTATGTGCATGACATCGCCATGGTCATCGCACGTGTACCAAAAAAATGTAAGTTTTTTTTTTGTTTCCCCTCATTTTGGATTTCCAACATCCAACAAGCAAGATTTTACCAAACATCTGTCCAGTATTTGCCGTAGCCTGCGTAAAGCCATCGGAAATCGGTTAAATTTGGATTTATTTTAATGAATAGTAGTACATCATTTAATTTTTTTGTAATTACACAATTCGTTGCAGTCATGAAGGCGCATGCCGAACCTGCGGAGGAACGTGTGCAACCCTTTTTCAGTGTTTTCGAGCCAATGTGAAGTTCTCCAAGCTTGAGCTGCGAAGCGGAGAGACGCCGTTTCAGCTCGACTCTCCGCGGAAAGTTTATGATACGGTGGGAAGTCGGCTGAACCAGAACGCAAAAGACAAACCTCCTTTACTCCATTTCAATTAATATCGGCGGCAGACAATGAGCTCTCCGGCCCTGTTTCGCTCTCAAGCAAAAAGGCATTAAAAGGAATCAAAGCGTCGCCGCTCCGCCGCTGAACTCTGCCGCCTGCGAGCCCTCTCGGCTGAACCTCCGTGAATGCGACCTCAGAACGAGTCCAATCATTTTCAGAGTGTGAAATGAGCATGCCGCTTTTCATATCGAGAGATTCTCCATCCTCCCCATACGGCCCCGTGATTATAGAGACCACGGCAAAAACATCTCATTTCACTTGGTAAAATTACATCCTCCAGAATCCATAATTACAATAATCTCCTGAGGACAGAAATACTTTTCTCCCAAACCATTAACCTTGGGCACCTAAGCCTCCACTGTTGTATTTTTACCTCTATTTATCAAGGTTAATTGTTTTGCTGACCACGCAGGCTCTTTATCAGCAGCGCTGTTCCTTCCATCCATGAACCCCACGTAACGTACAGTAAGCAGACCTCGCCTCCATCGCATTACCGGCCATCGGCTCCTACCTGTAAGCGAAAGGTTTGATTTCAGAATGGCTGGTTAAGAGCTTTAATTAATCCTCGGCCAGACTTCGGAGCGCCGCTGCGCTCGGCCCTGGGTTCAAGCGCCGTGATTAATCATTCCCGGTCCTGTTTGCACCCACTGCCGCGCACCGGCAGCGGCGGCGGGTCGCATTATTAATCCCGCGCTGGCTCTGTGCCACCCTGTGTACGTTCATCAGGATCCCGATGTGAACCGCTGATATTCCAGCTCAGCCGGCACTCGAATGGCCCGGGGCTGCGGCGTTGGACACTTTCACTCGCGCCGGCCAATCCCGAGCGAGCCCACTTCTGCCGATGCATCTTAAAATGAGATTAATCACCAGGGGGGCGCCACGTTGGGATGAGTTGTCCACTTGCCATCGGAAATGTCCCATATCAATCACACCCGTCACACTAACGATCATCCGGCTTCCGCTGGAAGATCGGAGGGGAATTGCCCCCCCGGCCCCGTCTGGGGGTGCAGTCATTTGCGTCGATCTGCGACCACAAGTGAGTTTGGCCTTAATGGATGTGCCGCTTTTGTCGCCCGCTGTCCTCCGCTAAAGATTAATCCCCCCGACCCTTCACTGTTGACGTTGAGGAGTCTGACAGCGCTCCTGACAAATTCGTCCCCAAATGAGACGCTGCCAAAACGGTGAGCTCATGCAGAAAACCCACGCTGGAGAGGAGGCGACGGAAAAGTGGTGAAACGAGAGTTCATGGGAATCCTGGTTGGTGCAAGGGGCTTCAGACTCAGAATTTGATGCCGGGTCTGCAAAGAAAGGGGGAAAAAACTGGGCCACGAAGCAGAAGCCAGACATGGTAAGAAGACCAATTGGAGGCATTTATTCCCGGCTAGGCCCCGCCTCCGCTTTGTAGCCATTGTCCTCTCCTCTGGAAGGTTCCTCTGCAGATGCTTGAGAGATGTTCAGCAACGATTCAGTGCTTCCTCTCTGCACTCGCTTGTCCTCCGTTTACTTTGCATCAGACTGAATAAACGACGCCCGCAATTTATTGGGTTCAAACACATAACCGCCACTGCGTGTGGACCCGATGAATAATTCCACGGAACCTCTGAATCAAAGGCGGTACCATGCTGAGTTACTGAAGAGTTGACTTGGTAATTCGGCGCTGACGAGTCATTATGCAACGTTTACGTCATACGTGTCAAATCCGCCGCCCACTTCATTGGTGGTTGATGACTAACCGAGCCCGAGAACTGCTCGTTACTTCCTCGAGCGGCCATTTAGTAAACGAGAGCAGCGTCGTCTGAGCCCTCGTGTGAGTTCCAGGGCCAATGAGGGGATAGTTACGGAACATGCAGCACTTTGAGGGACCTCAAACTGAAAACTGAAGTAAATGGCTCCAGGCTTTTAGGATGGCAGCTACATTTAGCTGAAAAACGTGGTGGAAATGATGCCGGCAAATTTTGAACATGGCGGCTTGTGGACACTCGGATGACATCACGCCAGCAGAATGGAGGCACTTTATGTTTTTTATGTTGTTCATGTCACGTTTGAAGAATTGGTCTCCGTTTCCCGGCGCTGGATTGGGGTTTGGCTGCAGCGCCGTTAAACCCCTGAAGCTCCAAAAGCGTCTTGTGGACGTGAACCTTCACCCCTCCACTGGCACAGTGGCGAATGTTTTTTGGGTGAACCGGGAACCTTCAGCGAGGGAAGGCGAAATATAAATGCAGCCAACGTAGTATTTACCTTTTTTACTTTCTTTTCACATTTAGTTCCTCCGACGTCTTATCAGCAGCTAATTGTTGGTTGAGTAAAACGATGCACAGCGAGTTTGAATAACAGGGAGGCGAGTGGAGTTAATAGGGATTGTTCTCCACTCCGCTTGCAGTTGGACCAAAAAAAAAAAGAAAAAGTAATTCAATCATGAATAATTTCCATTTCAGTCACTCGCGGCTAATTCAGAGTTTATCTGGAATGATTTATGAGCAAAGTGTTGGGCGTAATCCCGCAGATAGGGAATGTACCTTCACGCAATGATTTCAGATTTCACAAGCGCGGCAGCCGGCGATCGATCGAGCCTCTCTGCAGCTTCTCTCTCCCGGTCCGTTTCCTCCTCACCTTATTCCTCCATCTTCTTTTGGCGTTTTCTCATCGCCGAAATTGTCGAATGGAGAAAGTTTCGCCTCGACGCCGCGAGCGCAGCGAGCGCCGCGACACCCAAAGTGCACCAGCAATTAGAGCGGCGCGGGTCCCGCTTTAATTAGGCACCTCGGACTCCTCCGCCACACTGATGAGCCCTGACATTTAACCACGAGCATGATGGGTATTTTCTTCTCCAGGCGTCGGCTCGGCTCGCGATTCTGAGGGGCAATTTATCGCGTGAAACAACAACGAGCCGGCGTGTCACAGTGTGACGGCCCGGCGTTCTTCTGCGTGAGACTGATGTGTTTTGTTTTTGGCCAAAAAGATTTTTGTGTCACGTCAGGTCGCCCGACTGCAATTGTGTATTAATTACCTCAACAACATCTCCCTGCCCTTTAACTGTGTGCGTGTGGTTTGATCAACCCAAACAATCATTGTCGAGAGGAACAACACAAACATTCAGTTTTAATAACCGAGGGAAACCAGAACTGTTTTAATACTTACAATCGTTTGGCTTCAATTTGACGTGCCAGTTGCTGACGACGCTGTGATGCTGTTGCATGGTGGGAAGCCGCGGCGGTAAACTGGGCTCGTTTGATGGACCCGGGTTTATCCGAGTGACTCGCTAAAGTGATCCGAAATTGAAATATGTTAAATGTAGCACAAGCAAATGCAAAAAAAATTTGCAAATTTTGCAAATGGAAGTCATGGAAGTTGAATTTGTAAGAATGAAATACAAATATAAAATTGGCAAAAAGGCAACAAAGATGCAAATTGGAAACAGACTGAGGATTAAATGTTTCAAACGGCCACATAAACAGAAACAACCAAACAAAAATGCAAAATGTGTTAAAAGTATTTATCCTCATAACGAGTGCATAAAATACAGCAACCACATAACAATGCTAATACTTAGCATTAGCCAGCCAAGAGGACTCTATGGATCCGGGTGCACGGAGACCTCGGACTCCTGATTCCTGATTCAGTACGAAGATTCAAATTAACACTGGTGATTCAGGAGCCCAGCGGCTCTGTTGTGAAGGCAACATCATGCACACACCCATCAGCCATAAGATTACGACCACCGCGTGTCCACCATAGAGTATAATACAACAGCCCTGCAATCAGTTCTCCCTTCAGGAGGAGTTTTATGTTGGATTGTGATTGAATGTGTGTGAGAGAGGTGTTGACATGTTTGATTGTTATTGGGACTGTGGTTTGTGAGGCTGTTGGACTGTACTGGGTCACACTGAGAGGGGTCCCTAATATTCTGGTCATCCCACTCATATGAATTAGGGTGCCAAGAATTTAGGGACATGTCTCACCACTATATTCTATGGTGAACACGCAGTGGTTGCAATGTTCTGCCTGATCGGTGTATGACTTGTTGCTCAGTTAATTCCTGGCATGAGCAGGGAGATCCACCTTTAGATTTAGATCCACCTTAATGTCCACTTCAACCGTTGGACATCAGAACACCGACAACAGACGTGATACATCAGTGCAGCTTATCATCGAGTGCCTTATCTGACTTAGAGAACAGAACAGAACATCTGCAGATTAATTCTCAATGCACATCCTCAGTAGTTATCTACAAAATTGAGCTTCACAAAGCTAAATCTTACATTCCTCCGTGTCTTGAGGTGAAACGTCCTCACTTCAATATTTTTTGAAAAAAGATTTTCAATTTTTTTCCCCCATCAAAATGTCAATGTCGTAATAACGATAAGGACGTTGTTTCCTGAGTTCCTCAAGCCTCAAAGCTGCAAAGTTTTTGCCTATTTGTTACGTCTCATAAATAAATAAGTGTTGGATTTTTTTGCCAGGGTTATGAGGGAAGTATTGCATTTTCTTTCAGGTGTGAAAAGTATAAATAAGGCAGGAGTTTTTTTCTCGTATACCCTAAAAATCAGGCGGATTTATTGTGTTTTCGGAAATGTCCTTCTGCCGCTCCTCCTTTTTTTTTTTTTTTTCCACTGACCAATTCGCACATCTTTAATACATGAACATTAGCCAGTGTTTTCATGTCGTCGGCCTCTTATATGAGGACAACTCTCCTATATCTCTGTGCGTTGTTGGCCTTTCGTGTTGCAGCCCACATTGATCCCCTATTAGCATAGCGACGGCCTGTGATTAGCGAATCGAGCGCAGGTGTTGATGGGGAAGAAACTTTTCAAGCGTCTGATCATTTCTTAATGGACTTGTCAGGCGTTTTGCTGGCTGGGTGGTCCACGAATGTGGTGGCGCCGACCCTTTTGTGGACGCTGTTTCAACCAATTAAAAGTTCAGCGCCAAGCGGCAATGACAACAAACAATGAACTCAGCCAACAAGACCAACGGGCGGGTCTACCAAGGCAGGTACTGCAATGCCATCTTCACCTCCGAGGTCATGAGGGCCTGTTTTCTCACTGATGCGGGTGGGGAGTGAAGGCTGGCCCGGGTGGTCCGATCCAACAGAACCAGCTACTGGAGCTCAAACTGCTGAAACAGTTGCTGCTGGTTTTGATAGAAAGGAGTCAGAACTAGAGCCCGACCGATGTGGATTTTTTTGGGGCCTATGCCGATTCTGATTTTTCGAAAATTTTCTTCGCTAACAGTCAACCAATTAAATATTTACTTATTTTTTTGTAACAAATAGCTGCTCTTGAGCCCTTCAAACAGTTCTCTTAAATTGAAGGCAGAAAACTAATTTATTATTGTGAGGCAAGCAGCATATTAACACAACAAACCATTCTTAACATTATAACAAGCCATTCAGTTTATATATATATATATATGCAAATATGCACAAAGTGCAAAACGGTAAAGCTAGAGTACAGCTTTTTTACAACATCTTTGAGAACAAACAATAAAAAAAAAACCAACTGCAGAAGAATGAGGTATTTTGTGAGGGGCAAGGAGCATGAGAGAGAGAATAATATTAACATAATATTCAAAAGCCCGTACAACTGTGAGTCCCTCTTCATCCTGCCAGTTCACCAGTGGTAGGTTGTGGTGCAGGAAGCACAGCTTTACTGCATCGTCTCCTGTGAGGGTCCTGCGCCTCTCATCATAAATGTTACCGATAGTGCTGAACACCCTCTCGCTGCGTACAGAGGAGGGTGGGCACGAGAGGTTCCTCCGGGCTTGACAGTTTCTTGAAGCGGCGGCTGTTGTTCTTCCACCACCCCAGTGGGTTCCCTTATTCCCTGCACGTTATTTATGAAAATAAAGGCGAGTTTTGGCCGATGAGCAATTATTCACGTGTGTGTGTCGCTATCCTGGGGAACACATGGCACCAGGATGCATTATGGGAAGAAGGCGAGCCGGCGGAGGCAGTGTGATGCTCTGGGCAACGTTCTGCTGGGGAACCTTGGGTCCTGCCATCCATGTGGATGTTCCTCTGACACGTAGCAGCTACCTAAGCATTGTAGCAGACCATGTCCCCCCTTCCATGGAAACGGTATTCCCTGATGGCAGTGGCCTCTTCCAGCAGGATAATGCTCCCTGCCACAAAGCAACAATGCTTCAGGAACGTTTGAGGAACACAACAACCAGTTCAAGGTGTTGACTCGGCCTCCAGGTTCCCCAGATCTCAATGCGATCCAGCATCTGTGGGATTTACTGGACCAACAAGTCTAGATCCATGGAGGCTCCACCTCACAACCTTCAGGAGTTAAAGGATCTGCTGCTGACATCTTGGTGCCAGATACCACAGCAACACCTTCAGAGGTCTGGTGGAGTCCAGACCTCCACGGGTCAAAAGGGGGACCTACACAATATTAGGCAGGTGGTCATAATGTTATGGCTGATTGACGTAGACTCGCGGCTGATGTAAGCTCCAGTATTTCTCTCTATTATCAGTATCAAATTTGAAATGCAAAGAAAAGCGCGAGTGAATATTTATGTGCGAAAGTGAAATAGAGTGAAAATAATAGTAATTGAAATAAAAAAAATTCTCTTTCACTGCTTTGTCTTGCAATTAAAAGGTGCAGAAGCCAATTTTTCCTCCTCCTCCTGAGCTGAACATCCCTGCTGGTGAGCTAATAGGCCATTTCTCTCGCACACACACTGAAATTGCCTGGAAGCACACGAGACAATAAAAACACATTTATTTAAACCGCGGAAAGTTTATCACAGTGTGAAAATGGCGCTAACAAGGAGGAACAAATTGGAGTCAAAACCACCTTTGAAGGGCTTGTCAGGCTGTTAAAGATGTGGCGATCGCCGCGTCTCTATCCCCGCTCTCATTCTGTGTCGCGGGTGACGTTATTAAAAATGTGTTGCGTCCGAGACCCAGGCCATACAAAAATAAAGGGGTTTATTGAGAGGCCGTCGAGTGTGGCGGCGGCGGGGGGAGGGGGCGGAGCCTCAGGCCAGGACCATGACCAAATGTGTGTTCACAATAAAGTGCATCGTGGCTTTGGCCCGGGACACGTTGTTTGCACGTGTTTAACGCGCGATTGGAAGCTCGAGCCGCGGCGCCTGCAGGAGGCCGAGAGGCCATAATGGCAACGGCATGTTGATGGCTCAATAATTAGAACACAAGGACGCAGTTAGATGCCGCCTTTGGGA
>CAAKHG010045344.1:15000-21334 GCA_901007715.1 Dactylopterus volitans
GTTACGCTCACAAGCAAAGGGAGGAAAATTGAATGTTTTTGGGGATGACGTCATTAATCACCACAGAGGAAGATGCTTTGTTCCTGAAAGCAAACGACCTCGTCCAACCAGCGTCTGCGTGGGAGCGTTTCACATGATGATGATAATCAAACGGGGAGTGATTAAATGACTAATACAGTTTTTTTTTTATTTTTATTTTCTCCCAATTAATGTTCTGAGTCACAAAAATATCAATTATAAAGGGGCTGTAATGGCAAGCGTAGACGGCGAGCACGCAGAGCCACGTAGGGGGATGAGGTTACTCGCTATTAAATGCTAAAAGCTGAATGGAGTTGTTGAACGCTGAAAATTGCTGAGTCAGTGTCCTTAAATAACTGCGATGATGTCACGCAGTTTAGCAAACACGCTTTTAAGGGGCAAAACAAAACAAAAAAAAATCTGAAAAAAAAGGCTTAATGTTTTTGAATTGTTTGAGTTGATAATTCAGAAACCGTAAGAAATATTAAAAAGGCAAATAGGGGTTTGATAATTGATAGTTTTGTGAAGATTTTAAACTTTTAATGGAGCTTTTATGTTGAAGTACAGTGACGCAGTTTAATTTCAAAGTGAAGTAAATTTGACAGGGTTTGAAAAGTTTTCACTTACATTGTGATATTTTCCTAAAAAAAAAATAAAGCTTACTATTTTAAAGTATAAATGGTGGAAAAATAGTCCCAACACAAGCTGACAACGCTGAACATTTTGATAGTTGAAAGGTTTCTGCAGCACAAATGGTGCTGGCGTCAAAATCTGCATAGAATATTAACAATTATTATGATAACTAGAAAATGCATTTCCGCCAGAAAATATACATAAATGCAGAAAATGGTTAAAAATTAATGCGAAAAAAAACAACTTTATAGAACTGACATCAACAACAACAACAAAAAAAAATCCAGTACAATTGAGCAAGTATGCCGTTGTGATGTTATTGCAAAAAAAAATACTTCATATTTTGGAAAAGTTCAAATCAATGCAAACTCATAACCCATAAGAGGTGTCAGAGAGCTGAACAGAATTGTAATAGTCAAAATTCTTGCGCTGAACATCAAGTAACTAACGAAAAAAATGTACGGAAGAAGAGGAAGATGAAAAATTTAGAGCATGGTAACAATAATGCGGCTGCCTCTCAGCATTCTCACTGTAATGAAGAGCAGGATGACACAGTTATGGCAACATGAGAGCTGGTTTTGATGGACTCCAGGGTGACGATAATGAAATAAAACAGCATAACCACGTTTATAGCCCATGTTTATAGTGTATGGAGTGTTGGCGCCTTCAATTTATTGTTTTATTTTTAATTAAATCATCTCATTTAAGGCCTCACATTGGAAAAAGAAATGGCCGGGCTCCAAACGGAAACATCTACATTACATATCATGGAGGGGAAAAAAAAAAAAAACTGCCCTTTTTGTAGATTTGCGCAGAATTACCAGCCGAGAAATTTTCCGGTCTTTTATCTCGTCACGGCTCTTAACATAACGCCTCCTCACGTGGGGGGGGGGGAGAAAAAAGCCCAAAAAAAAGAAAGAAAAGCTATTCAGATCCATTTATACAGCAGATGACTTTATCTCGGCGTTACAGACATGAAGCACATGCTGAACCCCAAATGTAGAGGAGAAAAGATGAAAAATACTGGGCCTTTTATTTCCGGAGGCGGAAGCAGGAGGTTGGCGCGGCAGCGAGCGCGTTGTCGCCGCCGCTGCCGCCGTGGCGACCGCTTGCTTGCGTGAGAACGTGGCTTTTGTTCGTAGGAGCGGCGTGAGGAGGCATCACGGGCGGACGCGGCGCCGCCGCCTAGCTGCTTTCGCGCTCGTCAACTTATTGGGACAAAAATTAAAGAAAAGCATTTTTTTCTTCTCCCGCTTCATCTTTGTGTTCTTAGATGGAAAACTGCGTTCCGTTACTGCGTGTGTGGCGTGAGGCCTCCGTGATTGGCTCCTCCTCCAGGACAGTGTCACTTTAGTCACGTGACCACGGAAGCTCCACCCTCGTCCAGCTGGTAGGACGACAGCTGAGGACCTGATTGGTGGAGGGGAATCGAACACGAGCGGCAACGCTTGAGTCAGTGTTGGCGCAATTTACAGTACAAATACAAAATACTACAACTACTGCTACCACTGCCACTACTCCTCCGATACGACGAATACTACAACTAACACTATTACTAATACTACTCCTGCTACCACTGCCACTACTAGTACTACTACCACTTACACTACTACTACTACTACTACTACCACTACCATACAACAGCAAGTAAAACTACTGCTACCACTGCCATTATTCCGACTACTACTAATACTCCTATGACTACCACTAACACTACTACTGGTACTACTACGACTATTTCTTCTACCATGTGCTACTACTGCGACTACTACTTCTACCACGACGACTACTAAAACTACTAATAACACCACTACTATACTACTAGTTGTGGTGTTAGTGGTAGTTAATACAACTAATACTCCCACTGCCACTATAACTACTACCACATCCAATACTACAGCAACTACTACTAACACCACTGCTACTTCCACTACTACTAACACTACTACGACTTCCACTGCTAGTATACTACGACTAGTACAACTACTAGTCTCACAGCCACTACTACTACTACCGCTATAACTACCACAGAACTACCACAAAAACCATGAAACACAAAATTTGCGTCACTGCTAAAACTTTTGGCCATGACTGTACGACTACTACTGTACTATTAAATAATCATAATACAGTCTTAGTAATACGGAACAAAGTAACTGTCAGTGCTTTTTCCTTTAATATTTAATCTACTGCAAAAACCCTCACGCCAAAAAAGTTTGGATGCCGTAAACATAAATTTAAAAAACAGAATGCAACCAATTCAAGTGAACAGAAATGGGGGGAAAAAAAAAAATCACACCGAGAAAAACAAGCAATTGACACAAGACAGAAAAAATATGCAAGAAAATCAATATCAAGGACTCTTATTACAAATGATACGCAGCTGCACGCGCGCGTGGACCGGTGTGTTAGTGGGGGTTTACGGGTGTGTTTAGTTGCAGAATATTCCTATAAAATGTGCTGAAAGAAGATTTTCCAAATGTCCAAATGATTCCAAATGTTTTTCCAATGTTCAAATTTTTCTTTGGAGGCTGTCGAAGTGAAAACGGTTTCAACCGCTTTTCTTTCGGAACCTTTTATCTTCTCTGCAGCTTTGATATTTGCTAAAGGAACTTTTGAATCGCCTTTTTCTTTTTTTCCCCCCTTTTCACACTCTTGACCACAGATACTCATCTCTACGTTTATATTTGCATAAAGTTAAGAGTTCACAATTTCCATGAGAGTTCCCCACTTCTTGGAGATTTCCATCTTAATTGAGGTCACGCCATGGTCCTTCTGTTTCCTTCTGTGCAATAATAATAATAGGCACACGCAACGTTTTCAAGCTAAGTGGGGAAAAATCCGCTCTGGACCGGTCTGAAAACCGGCCTGAAAGACGATCAATGTCAAATGTGCCGCCGACGCCGGCGCTTTCCCACTTCACACTCGAAGGAGCGTAACATGCTCTTTGATTAACGTGGAATAATCCCGGTGATTTCCAGGCTTCCGTACATGTTGCTTAGTCTCTTCTCGGGATCTCTGTGATTTAAAAAAGAAAAAAAAAAGCCACAATTCAAGTTGAGGGACCATGTTGAGTTTGAGTGACGCCCTGAGGTCTCGCGGTTTTGAGCTGAAGTGGTCGCAGCGAGACGTTTTATGTTTTGAACACGTAAGTGGATGAAGGTAAAAACGAGACCCCCCGCAGGTGATCTGTCACAGTCCAAATTGCGTCATTTAGCCCCCGAAAAGTTGCAATAAATGTAAATTTGTGAGTCCTGTTGGACCTGCATTCATTCGAATGTGTTTTTCAAACCTTTATTCATATGTAAAGCATTTGTTCACAACAAGCACTCACGAACGGGAGAAAACGCGACTGCGCGTGTAAGAATCACCGCACACGAGAGGCTGCCACAGCGCCTCCCCGGTCAGGTATCAATATTCATGAATGTTCCGCATTGTTGTTATGTAACCCATTTCCAGCTATTGTGAATGAACAGCTCCATTTTTTTTTTCTTCTTTTCCCTCCCCCAAGTTTTTGGAAAAGTTCCAAATATGCAAAGGGAAGTTTGAAGCGAGCTCACGCCAAGAAGATTGCGAAACCATTTTTGTACCGTAATTCAGCCAGTGAAAGCAATAATTATTCTCAATTAATCGCGGTCTCAGCACCGAAAGCTTTGGGAATGTCCATTACTCTGTCACTCTCTGGGCCTCCGTTTCCCTCATTAAGCCTGTTAGAATTAAATTGCGGCACATTTGAAGGCTTTTGAGAAAGTGATGGCAAAATGAGACCCTTCACCCCGGACTGATGGGACAAATGAACGCCGAATCGGGGGGGGAAACGGCGTTTGACTGATGGGGTTAACTCAAGATTAGTGTGCAACTGCTGGCGAGTGGCAGTGTGAGGGAGCGCGTGGAGGGTGTAGAATAAAAGGGGGCGGGGGGTGATAACACTCAGTGGGAACTGTGCGAGTAATAATGTGGAAATGCAGGTTCACACTGACGGCAGGCACGTTTGCTCCCTGCTGCCCCACCAATCATATTTCCAGGGTGATGTTAATGCCTCCACCCGTTCCATCAAATACGAGTTGGAAGTTTTTCATCCAGACACTTAAAGAACAAAGAATTTAAGGTGTGCAGTCATCAAGTCTTCAAAATAGGGCCGCACGGTTTTGTCTAAAAATAAAATCCCAATATATTTTTTTTCTTTTTAGATTTCGATTACGATTTTAGCCGCTAGCTTTGTTTTTTTCGTTAAGACTTTACAGCGGGGAGCGGTTTTACTTTTCATCCGGAAGTTGGAGGCCGAACTGTTTGCACGCGACTGACTTGCTCTCTTAATTTTTTATTTTTTTTTCAACAAAATTCTTGCTTCTAGCTACCGCCGCGTTTACGTTGTTCTTGGAACATGGAGTGGGAGGCGCGAGCGGCCCACAAGCGGGAGGATTTTACTACGGCAGCCTGCAGGCGCTTAGTTTAAGGGGAAATCGGTTTGCATCCGAGCAAATTTATCCTATTTAGACTTAAGAACGATAAATGGTGCAGCTTGTTTGACATTCGGACTTTCTCTCCACATGGTTGTGTAGAACATCACCATGATGGTCCAGGACAGATCATTTCCCTTCAGTTGTTTTAGGACAATGAAGCAGCACTTAGACTTGATGGGGCAGCCTAAAATGTGTGTTTCCATGCAGCCAGACAGCATTATGAAAGACACATTTGTCCTTGTTGATGAGAAGCGCACTGCGATGCGGTCAAAACGTCCTCTGGCCCAACAACATGATGAGGTCTTCTCACCTGTGAGCACTCCGGTTCGAGCCTGGTTAAGTTCAGGAACAAGGGAAGAAGAGATAAAGCTTGAGCGCCGCTGTTGTCACGGTTACAAAAACAATAACACAGTCAAGGCTTGGTTATGCAAATGTGAAAAAATTAGCTGCTGCAACATGGGATTCTTCACCCAACCTCCAGCCCGACCATCGTCGTCCTCGCGAGGAGCTTACCGCTGTGTGATGACATCATCACGCCGCCGGCTTTTCACTGAATAAAGCCGTAACCCGGGTTTCCGGTTAGGTTGCTGGGTAATATAATTTTTAGAGACAGCATCCTCCCGCGTTTCCGGCCAGACGCTTCAAAATGTGGCGCCTTCCAAAGCGAACACATCAACGGGGAAACGTTGTGCCTGGAACTCCGTTGTGGCAGTCGCGACAGCTCACTCGCTCTTGGAAAAAGGGGAAAAACCCAGCAGCGCGGGTCCGCCTGCGGTTTTCCAAAGGCGGCCTCACCGGTTGAATAAGCGGCCACTCAGCACGGGCTGGAGAAAGCAGCGGGAGGACAGGGGGGGGGGGTGGTAGTCCCATAAGGGGCGGGGCTTGACAGCTGCATTGGCGCGTGCAGCCTCTCCTGAGCGTCGCCTCCGGCTTCAGGACGCGTCGACCGCAGAGGCGACCGCAGAGGCGGCCGCAGAGGCGGCCGCAGACGCTCCGACATGCGGCGGCCTGCGGAATCTCAGGCGTGACGGCCCACCTGTCAGCTCGCCCCGCCGAGGCGGCAGACGCAGAGGGTTCTGGTTAACAGGGTCATGGCGACGGGGAGGCAGAGACGGAAAGTGACGCTCCATTTACTCCCCCCCCCCCCCCCCCCCCCCCCCCCCCCCCCCCCCCCCCCCCCCCCCCCCCCCCCCCCTATCCCCCCCCCCCCCCCCCCCGCC
>CAAKHG010045345.1:0-13122 GCA_901007715.1 Dactylopterus volitans
ATCAGCTGTAGCGCCGGTCTGTCACATGACAACGTGCGACGAGCCTGAAGAGGCTCCTCGGCTCCCCTAAGCGCTAAGAGGCGTCATAATGAGTTTAAGCCCGTTGATAAGCCTCCTCTCATTGGTCGACCTCGCCGTACTCCGATGAAACCTGACTTCCTTGGTCTGTGCTCTGACTGGAGACGGGCACCACCAGCGCCTCTTCCCCCGATCGACTCGATGTGGAATCACAAGGTTGCGGTTTGATGTGATTAAAGATTTGATTCGGCACGGATTCTGATTCAGTCACAATGCTTTTTCCAATCGGATACGAAAGAGAGAAAAAAACTTCTGTAAATTGAACCAGGAGCCTTCTACCCTGGTGCAGCCAGGGACTCGCGCTTGCGTCCCCCGGAGCACAACAATCATTGCTGGTTAAGTCTGGGAATATCCGACCGCACGGCAGATTTAGAAACCCTGTATCCTGTAAAACGGAGAGATTTATCCGGGCCGCGATAGGCTTACTCGCCATTATGTAAACGCGTCGGCTATAATACCAGACGCTGGTCCAGCCGTACGTCAATGCCCCACCCCTACCCCCCTGACCCCAGCTCGCCACATCAGCCAGTAGCGACGTCACTACACAGGCCTCACGCCTCCCTCCACATGCGCGGGAGACGCACCCCCGCCCACCACATCAGTCGGTGTGTTTTCAGTCGTGGGGAGGCGCGCAACGGTGGGGAGGCGGGGGGAGTCCGGGGGGCAGGGACGGCTGTCTCAAGAGAGGGGGAGTTCAGAGGAGACAGCAGCACGTCTGTCAGAGAGGCCGGTGCAGAGCTCTGCTGTGACCTTCCATTATAGCGCCGCACCACTGTGGGTTTGCGACGGTTCCGCATTGTGTTCAGAACGTACGCGGTTATGGTGCTCATGAGTGAGCACGCCCACCAGGCCTCCCCATGGGTGGAGGTAGTTCAAGGATGGGGCTTTTTTTGTGTGTACGTTTCGCCGGCATGGTCCATCGCCAAGGCGCGACCAAAGACACTTGAGAGCGGACGGACGCTCGGCGGCAGGCTCGGCGGCGGGTCTCCCAAAATAAGACATTCCTTCTCCATGTCCCTCATCACCACTCCCAGAAACGCTGAGCACAACGCGGAGGCTGAGTCAGAGCGAGCCGGGGTGCAGCCGCCAGTGGAACAAACCGGCATTTTTAACCCCGTTACCCGCTCGCGGAACAGTGTTACGCCTGAGTTTGTAATGCTTTCACTCTTTTGGCAAGAGTGTAGATGAGTCTCTCTCGCTCGCTCGCTTCCTCTCTCTCTCTCCCTCTCCGTCTTTCTCTCTAGTTGCAGTTTTGCACTGTTGAGGTTGCTGCCTCTGAAGACAATCGATGGTTTTTTTTTTTGTCGTCGCATCATTTCCTCGGAACCTCTGCGCGTTTGTCACCCCTCTTTCCTCTTGGACGACAGACTCGGATCCCCGCCGGGCGTCCGTGCTGCGAGGCGGGAGTCGCTTCGGCCGTTCATTTCAAATCCAATCTTTTCCTGCGCGAGGGGATCCGCCTCGCCTGTTTCGAAATATCACATGTGAAGAATGTGCGCACCATAAAAACGAGAACAATTGCTCCAACCCCCAAAGTCTAGTCTAGCATTTGGTCAGGCCGGAGCTTCTTTTTCGCCTTTGCCACCGTACGCTGTTTTGGTTCACACACTCTTTGTGGTTCACACCCTCGCGAGTGTGTGAAATTGGCAAGCGGACTGGACACTTATCAGGCCGGCTCAAAGGCCATCTGTCCCCTTATAAATTCGCATAGTAACTAGACACACACATACTACATTAGATATGGAGAATAGAGAGAAGTAATTACGTTTTGTCACAGAGGAAGTTGTGAAAGTCCCTTATCTTTCTCAGCAACGTTCTTTCAAAATCAAGTTTCAAAGAACTGACCTTCTCACAAGGTCCTACAGATACAAAATGTCCATCTAAGGTTTCATTGCCGTGAATTATTGATGGTCCTCAGTTTGTTTACTTTTGTCCAAAGTGTCATCTTATTATTATTTATGTCTTGCTGCCAAAATGTGCTCGGAACAAGACACTGATACCAGCTTTATTAAGCTTTGCAGTGGGCTGTGGAAGGCGCTTCCTGGGGCTGCTGCCTAAACTCCACTGATTCAGAACGTCAGTCCTGAAGCCTCCGAGTGTTCAGTCGTTCCCTTTTATTAAATAACTTATTTATTTATGTGTTTTTTGTTAACTGGTGGAACGATCAGGAGACGGGCATTGAGGAGACGAAGAATGCGTGCCGGTGCACAAGGTGTCTTTAGCTCAGATAGATAAGGTGGTGCAATTCCGTGCAAGACCTAATTAGTTAACTCTGAAGCAATAAAGAGAGGCCAGAATGTTCAGATCTAGCTAAAAGTTGACTTTAAAAAAAAAAAAGAAAAAAAAAGCATGACGAGGCACTGATCTCTACGACGGTGTGAATGGAATTTGTGTTTTTATCTCATTTGATTTAACGCTGATGATCCCTGATCGCATTCATTTATGTACATTTTTGTCTTAGCTCAACACAAACCGGCCAGTGTCATTCAGTCATTTGCGTTGCCACTGCTTCAATCCAATTCATAAAAACGTCGCGTGGAACGACCCGCCCGCTCGCCGCTTTCCCGGCGAGCGGATGTGGCCCGGATGTGGCCTCGGCCCTCGTCCACGGGGCCTCGTCGCAGCCGATCTGACGCACGGATCAGGGCAGAGTGTCTCTGCGTCAGTCCTGTCCCGAGGTTGTCACCCTTGTGTCCAGTGTTCCCAGCAGCGTCCGTGACAGTCGGATCGGTTATGCAAACCTGCCCTCTGCCAGCCACGACACCGGCGGAGGGAAATGTCAAGGATTGCAAAGTGCACTGGAATGCTGCGTCCGGAATACCCAACAAATGTAACAAATGACAGCGCGCCATGAAATAGAATTAGAATCAGAGTGATTATGATAATGTAATAATTATAATTATCATTACTGTGGTTGTTCTTCCGGATTAAGACTAAACATCAGGAGTCGCTTGACGGTTTCAACAAAGCAAATCTAATCTTTACACGAAAATGGGTCACGTCGGAGAACACGAATTACACGCCTCTCGTCATACAGGTGAGAACGGCCCGCAGGCTGGACCAGACTTGGACCAAAATGTGGCTCACTAACTAGCCTTAATCTTTCAGTTTCATTTCATGGCCCTGCTCAGCAGGGAGGGGTTTTAGTTTCACTACTGCGAAATGAAGTCAAGAATTAATAGCTCGCTTAAGAGGAGCAAAAAATAACTCTTAACTTTAGTAGTAGTCGATGTGCGTAGGAAGCCGGCGCGCAGAGGAGACTGCATGACTCGGGCGTTCCTCTCGGATTTCGGGGTATTTGGATGCCTTCGAGTGTAATAGACCGTCAGTAACTCGGCTCAACGCGACATATGAAACATGCTCAATAGAACCGCGCGCCTGCCTTCCGCCTGCAGTTGGAAATTTTTTAAGACTTCTGTTCCGCTCTTTCCTCCCCCTCAGACTGCCTGCCGTCTCCTCGGAATATCTGGAGAAGGCGATGACATGTGCCATGTTGTTCTTCCTCTTTCTGATCTGCCAAAAAAAAAAAAAAAAAGCTTTATTGTCGGCTTTGAAGGAAAATTATTTAAAAAAAAAAGAGAAAAAAAAGGTGCTGCTGCTCACAGCTGAAATGTTGATTCTAGTCCAATTATTTCCGATAACCTGAACATGGTTTTGCATCTCGGTTTCATCATATTCTCAAAGTGACTAAGTGATTACTGGAATTGGATGTTAACATAATTTCACTTTCTTTTCTTCTCTCTCTCCTCCCTTCTTTTCCTTATCTCGCCTCACTTTTGCCACAACTTTTTTTTTTTTTTCCCCTTTCCTCTTTCGCTCTGTGCAGGTTCTGTTGCATCAGTTTCGCCGCAGGTGACCCCCACTCCTCCGCCAAAATCCGGCTGTTAGATGTGACCACGAGGTTTATCAGGAGAAGCCACCATGTCTTAAACACAGACGGGCCCTCCGGAGCCCTGTCCCCCCACCCTGGACCACCCTCCCCCATCCACCACCTTACCCCTTCTCCCAGCCCCGTCCCGCTCCCGGACCTCCCCGCACATGTGAGGGACAGGCTCCCCAGCCCTGGCTCCCCACTGGCACACCCCTCCACCCCCCCCGGAGAGATGAGCCTGCAGAAGCACCAGCAGCTCGGCGCTGGGAGTGGCGGGGTGATGGGCTCCGACCGGGACCTGCAGTCCACCGCCTCCTCCATCTCTCTGCCCTCCGTGAAGAAGGCCCCCAAAAAGAGGCGCCTCTCCCTGGCCTCTCTTTTCAGGCGGCGCGGGCGGGAGCCCAAATCGGGGCGCCAGAGGTCTCGAGAGCTCCACTACCCAGGACACGGAGGGCTCGCCGGGGTGGACGGCATCGCCAGCATTGAGAGTATCCACTCTGAGATGTGTAACGATAAGAACTCCGCCTTCTTCTCTGTGGCTGGGACCGGAGCTGCCTCTGCTGCCTCTGCTGCTGCCGCCGCCGCCGCTGCCGCCGCCGCCGCTGCTGCTGCTGCTGCTGCTGCTGCTGCTGCTGCTGGTGCTGGTGCTGCTACCACCGCTTCCACCTCATCTGCCTCGGGACCTTCCTCCTCTACCTCATCCTCCTCCTCCAAGCTGGGGGGCGGGGTGGGGGCGGAGCTTCTGGAGTGCCCGCTGTGCCTTCTGCGCCACTCCCGGGAGAATTTCCCCGACATCATGACCTGCCACCACCGCTCCTGCATCGATTGCCTGCGCCAGTACCTGCGCATCGAGATCTCGGAGTCCCGCGTCAACATCAGCTGCCCCGAGTGTTCGGAGCGCTTCAACCCGCATGACATCCGCATGATCCTGGGCGACAGGGCGCTCATGGAGAAATACGAGGAGTTCATGCTGAGGAGGTGGCTGGTGGCCGACCCCGACTGCCGCTGGTGTCCTGCGCCGGACTGCGGGTAAGAAGTCGATATAAATCAGACGGCACGAGCACAGCCGTGACACACACTCTGGTGCTGCTCTTATCGATCACGTCACATATGCCCCGCAAAATGCTCGCCAGCGAATAAAGTAGAAACGAGGCTCCTCATCTTCCAGGCAAACGTGGCTGAATCCGGTGCTTCTCAGTGAAAAGGACGGCAAACTGTAGCTGTGCAGAATAAACATTTCGACAATTCTGTTTCTTTATCAGACTCCAAGTAGGTATTAGGCAAACAAACTGTTTATAGTCAACCGAGGCCTGGTGTATAATTGTCTTGGGATAATTGGCTGAGCAGGATACATTCTCCATTGGATAATGCATCCAAAGGGAGTTACAATAGTCGTTGTCTAAGGGGGGAAAACCAGAGCACCAATAACTATTACTGATCCGAGACTGAATGACTCAGCAACTCAGGAAAAGAATAGTTAGAGGAACTGAGGTACTTTTTTTTTTTTTTTTTTTTTTTTTTTTACAACAACTGAAGAATGTAGCCTGAGAAAGGGCGAGGCAAATTGCTAGTGGCTGTTCACTTGATTCCCGTATGTCAGCAATTTGTGTACCAACAGTTCTTGTTACTGAGCAGCCATTATTACTTAAAGCTACACTTCTGGACGGTTAAAGCACAGAACACTCACAAAGAAAAGAAAAAAAAAAAACGTTCTTGTAAACAAGAACATTGGTGCCTTCCTTGATTACATTATGATAAAAAACATAGGCTTTAACGAGAGGCAGATGGCCCGTGTGAGTAGCGACTCTTAAAGAAACTCCCGCGTTATGTTGATATTCCGGACATGCGGCTGCCAATTACACATCAATATGTGTCAGTAAATGGTAAATCGGAATGCTAAACTCCCAAAGGGCATCGCAGTCCAACCGCAGCAGAGGAAACAACTCTCGCCTCGATGCAGGAGAAAGGGAATGTTTGTCCCTCTTTTGTATGGAGCAGCAGTAGAGAGACCTTTTCAGCCAGAGGTCCTGCAGGGCTTCTGGTTTTTGTTTACGACGTTGTCCCCGGCTCACCCCGACCTAGCCCCCTCCTCCCGCTCCCAGTCAAGCGCCCTGTGTTGTTTCGTCGTGTACGTTGAGAATCCGTGATGGCAACTGAATTTTAAATTTGACCTATATAGGTTTGCCACGGAACATCAGCCTTTTGGGGGCTTTCTGGCCATGGCTGGGATTCAAGAGATGCCTGTTTTATGCTGTAATGACAACCCATAGCCCTGTTTTCGACCGCAGTAACTTCCCCCCGGGAATCTTTGGAGGAACTATGTGCATTTCTACATCAGGAACTGGGTTCTAGCCTAAGTTCTAGCTTAATTATTTTACCCTCACGAGGTCTGTGCTTGGGAGGTAGTACTTTCCAGAGAGACAGGAGCTTCGCTTACAGCTCTGAATGTTTGACTTGTTAAGTAGCCCTCTCACAGCACTTTGCATTCCAAAAACAGAGTGTATTTATTTACTTGTGTGCAACACATGATTAGAAAGAGGCATGAGACTGATGGACTTTTGGTAAAGGCCAAGTATATTAAAAAAAAATCGCATACAAGTAGTGCAAGCTGTCCATTGTTCACACAATGTACATATGAAGGACATAATAATATGCAAAGCTGCTCCACTTGTCAGGCAAGCAAGTGGTTGGACTGCCTGGATGTGTTGCTAGGTCACAGGCCGGCCCGCTCCTGTGGTTATGAAGTACTCCGCAGCAGTGTTATATGTCACAGAAGGACTCGTTGAAGACTTGGAAACGGACAATATACAGTATCCTCTGTATATCTGTACACGTAAATAGATACCTGCAGAGTGAAATGTGTGGATATCGGCTTTTTTTTTCTTTTTTTTTTACAAATCTGTAAATGGGGGCGGGGGTAGAGTCTCTGGCAGAAGCAAATAATGAATGTTTAGCAGTTGGTGAGAGAGTGTGCCGGGGCTCCTCTCGCACTAAAGTTGCACCCTCACTGTGTACGTCTCCCAGTTTTATCTGAAAATGGGATCAGGTTAGCCATTAACCGAAAAAAAAAAAGAAACTTGCACTCATTATCTTCTCACCACCATGTCCATGTAGGGGCGGGTGAATGTTTGGGTCCAGAAAACACATTTAGAGTTTCAGGGGTTAAACTAAAACTAAAAAAAACAACAACCAAACAAACAGGAAAAACATAAACATAAAATGTCTCCAGACTGCTCCTGTGATGTCATCCAAGTATTTTATTGTTCTAGCCGACAGTTGTAATGACCCAAATTGTAGAAACAAAGATACAGATCAGAGGTTGATATGCATAGTAGATATAACTGTAGTTCTGTACCTTTTACAGTGGCTGCACAAGTCATTTTCTGAATTAGGTTTAAATAAGGGGATAAAATTGTGTTAACAAAACTCAATTTCATCCGACTACATGTACATTTGCATTAAGACAATTGTCCTCTGAAAAGAAATTTCATTTGCAACACCTGCAGTGCTTCCTAGTTATCATCATAAAAGGGTAGACACCCAAAAATGTACATCTTCACAATCAGGAACACCTCAAGCCCTGATGTCTAGCCAGCCGAGAAACAAGAACATTTACATCCCCGTAATAAGGAACCTTCACCCGTCACCTGGTTCTTCTTTGCTGCACTTTGGAACGAGGTGTGGAAGCGCATACAATAGTCTGCGGGAATGTTTTAGTTTCTTGGAAGTGGCCCGGAACCAAAAAAAGTTCCCCGTGTTTTGGGTGAAAACAAGGCCATTGTTGCTAAAATGGTTTCACTTTTAGCTAAACGAGGCGGGGGTTGAGAGGAAAACTCGCAGGGTAGATGGTTGAAGAGTGGCTCCGATGGGGCATCAATGAGGAGATGGAATTAAAGAAAAAAAAAAAACATTTAATTGAGACCTTAGACTTTCTGTCTGTTCGGGGTGTGTTCTTGATCTGTAACAGTAAAACGCAGTGTATTAGGCTACATGATCACTAGGGCTGCAACTAACGATTATTTTGATAATCGATTAATCTGTTGATTATTTCTTCGATTAAATCGATTAATCCGATTTTAGAAAGTGCACAAATTTTATTTACATTGTAGGGAAGAGAAGAACAAGGAGACAAGATGAATACTTCATTGAAAATTACATATTTTAAATCAACTTTGCTGCTGATATTTGGCTGCTACTGATACAAAAAGTAAATTTAAAACCATTAATATGTTGGGCTTTTTGGTTTATTAATCCCAAGAAGACGGCCTCAAATGTCTTATTTTGTATAAACCAACAGTCCACAACCCGAGGATGTTCACTCTACTGTCATAGACTAGAGAAACCAGCAAATATTCATATTTGACAAGATGGAATCAGAGAATTTGGACTTTTTCTACTTTAAAAAAAGCTCATTAGTCGATTATCAAAATAGTTGGCGATTAATTAAGTAATCGCTTAGTCATCGATTAATTGTTGCACCCATACTACACCTAACTGTTTCTCCGCGACCCTTTCAGTCACTCATTTCATGGCCACACTGCTTTTATCTGTTCAAACATGCATATGATAGCGTATTGGTTTCATTTCTGTGGGCCTGTCTTGCTGCATGCCGTGTTCCTGCTGTGTTCCACTCAGTTCCCCACACTTTTTAACAGCAATGTGGGCTCGGGAGGACCGTCGGAGTCAGCAGCTCATTTGCGCCGGCTGACGCTGACTTCCGTCTAATGTGGCGGAAAACGAGGCCGAGTTTTTGTTTGTCAACCGTTGACGCCATTCAGACATTTTGTGCCGGCGCGGCACGTCATCAGCCAACAGAGCGATCTGTCCTGCCCCGAGCCGCCGGGATCTTGCAACGACCATGAACCGCGCTCGCACACACACACACACACGCAATAATAATCCTTGAGAAAGTTCCGACTTATTTTGGATAAGCAGGATGCATTAATGAGCCAGTTTATATCATGCTTAAAAGCTACCTCTGCTGGCTTTCCCTCTCGCAGCCATTTCCCTTTCTTCCAGGAATTGTTTAAGGTCAGGTGGCTTCAGCGCTTGCCCATCCCACCAGACTGTCCTGGGCTATCGATCGTGCGTCACGCCGAAGCCATAGTAACCTTGAGTCGTCGTTGAGCTGGATGTTTTGTTTCGTGGGATGTCCTGTTTTGTAACCTTGGCCAGAATAGTAGCGGTTATATTTTAAGGGTGAGACTTGTGGGAGGCTGGCCGTGTTTTGTTGTGCTCTCTGAAAAGGAGAAATGGCTGCGGCATTAACGCAGTGATAGATTGCTGCCTTGGATTCGGTTCAGTGGTCTGCTTGGAGCTAGAATGCAGCAGTTCCGGCCGATTGTGCTTTATGATTCAGGGTATCAAACGTTGTTTTGTTTTTTTTGTTTTTTTAATAATAAAATCTTAGAAAAAGCATTGACTCGTACAGATATCAATCAGGACGTGAAGCTCTTTTCCTCCGGCCGCACTGGTTTTCCTCTGTTTTCAGTTCTGCTGTCCTTCCCTCAGTCCTCTGTTTCTGTTGTCTGATATGGTTTTGCCAGTTGAGCGTGGCGAGTAGGTGGGTGAGACCACGTCAGCGAGACAGACGGAAGGCCCCCTCTTTTTTTTTTTTTTTTTTTTGTTCCACATACAAAATATGTCAGTATGTCTGATAAACAGAAACGCCGCAGTCCGAGCTTAAGGAGACGTGACGTTTATTTGAGCAGGCAAATGGCGTTTACATCGGCTGCTCTGCCTCAACGGCGACACTGCTGGCTTGCTGCGCTCGGTTACAGCGATCTCGCCTGTCACGCGACCACCAGCCGCTCGTTTCACACCGCGACAACATACCATACTGGCTTTCGAGAACAATAAATAATGCAAATGAGTCAAGAGAGTCGGTCTCGACGTTGGCGATGAAAGCTAAAATGAAACTTTGTCGTAGAAGCTCATTGCAAGTTACTCTCAGGGTCCACATAGATTACTTTAGGAGCCTTTTACTCTCACACACCGAGTGTGTATGCATGCCGGATGAACCTGCTCTAATCCGGGTGCTTAATGTCTCAAGCTATGAGATGATGGATTGGAAACCATCAAGGGCTATTTTTATAGATGCACCGATCAGCCATAACGTTGTGACAGATGGAGTGAATAATTCTGATTATCTGGTTACTATGACATCTTCCAGATGAGCTACCGTAACTCAGATTTCTGAAGAAGTTGATGCTGGTACTGACGGGGGACAGAACACACAGTCATGGCAGTTTGGTGTGTGTGTGTGTGTGTGAGGCTGTGTAGCTGCAGACCAGTCAGGGTGCCCATGCTGACCCCCGTCCACTGCTGAAAGCACCAACAATGGACACGTGAGCATCAGAACTGGACCACGGAGCAACGGAAGAAGGTGGCCTGGTCTGATGGATCACAAAAACCAGTTCAAGGCGTTGACGCGGCCTCCGAATCGCCCAGTATATGGCAGCACAGCTTCAGAGGTCTGGTTGAGTCCAGGCCTCGACGGGTCAGGCCTGTTTGGGTGGCAAAAGAAGGGCCTACACAGTATTAGGCGGGTGGTCATAATGTTATGGCTGATTGGTGTTATTTACTGGAGCATTTAGCGACCAAGACACAACCAACAGAATGATGGAGGATGGACACGGCCCCATTACTCACGTCAAGAGTGTTCCAGAGCCATACAAATCATGGTGCAGCTCACAGGCGGAGATAAAGCGACTGTCCTGCTTGCCATTTTTTAATGCTAAGACGGGGCTCCTGCTGAATTAGTTTAAAAAAAAAAAGTTTTACAAAACATTAAAATTCAAGACTGCCTCTTTTCAAATGCCAGCAGCCTCAATTCATCTTCTCTGCCCTCGTTTTATATGAATGACTTGCAGCTTTTACCAAGTATTTTCCCTGTTTGCGCCGCAGTCGCTATGTGACCCCCCACCCCCACCCCGGCACTTTCAGCCCGCGATGATGTCACCCGCTCGCGCAAATCGAATATTAACCCCCGCCTGTGATGTGTTACGTCTCGTTGTCCAGGTACGCAGTGATCGCCTTCGGCTGCGCCAGCTGCCCCAAGATCACGTGCGGGCGGGAGGGCTGCGGCACGGAGTTCTGCTACCACTGCAAGCAGCTGTGGCACCCCAACCAGACCTGCGACGCGGCGCGGCAGCAGCGGGCGCAGAGCCTCCGCCTGAGGACGGTGCGCTCCTCGTCCCTGAGCTACAGCCAAGAGAGCGGGGCCGCAGGTTGGCAATGACGACGTCCGGTATATTTCCGCGATTGTAGGCGCGGTTTATCGTGCGAGACGGAGGAAGATGGCGGGGGATTGTAAAAATATTTCTTCATGCCGTTATGAAGTCCAGATGTGCGCGGGACTTGGTGTTTTTACGACCGCGGCGGCTCTCTCATTTTCTCCCCGCCGCTCTGCCCTCAGCTGACGACATCAAGCCGTGCCCGCGCTGCGCCGCTTACATCATCAAAATGAACGACGGCAGCTGCAACCACATGACGTGCGCCGTGTGCGGCTGCGAGTTCTGCTGGCTCTGCATGAAGGAGATCTCGGACCTGCACTACCTGAGGTCAGCGTCCGCACGCGCCGGACCACACGCGCCCAGGCGCAGGCCGGCTTAGCACAAGGGGGGGGAACCTTGAAAAACCACGGCACGCTCACGGCAATCCATGCTCAAAGTCGCTGAGCAGACGGATCTGTTTCCATGTTCTCTGCGGCCATCGCTGTGATCGTGATTCACAATAGCAATAAAATCTGTTATATTCTGCTGTTGTGAAAACACATGTTGGAAACTCTTGATGGTGGGAGGCCGCAACTCGCAAGTTCAGCTGTGCAAATGTTGGTCTGGCAGTTTGATGTCATTCCAAGCAGCACCAGGGGTTTTGGGTCAGATTTAGCAAGTTTGGTTGTTTTGCATCTGACTTGCAGGACTAAATTAAAATGAAGCCTTGGGAAAAAAAAAATGTCTGGGTCGGTGCAACTCCTGGACTCAACAGTGAGTTTGTTTGAGGGACTCTTTGCATGGGATACTAGTAAAAACATGTCAAACACAAAGGCACGCTAATTTAAACAAATGAAATACCTTTATCAGCGCAGGATTATTACATTAAACCTTTAAAATCGGGACGCATTTTAGCGCCGAGCCATCTCGCCGCCATCAGCTTTTAATCCTCGTCCTCTCCTGCCCCGCCCCTCCTCCAGTCCGTCAGGCTGTACTTTCTGGGGGAAGAAGCCATGGAGCCGGAAGAAGAAGATCCTGTGGCAACTGGGAACGCTCGTGGGCGCCCCAGTTGGCATCGCGCTCATCGCCGGCATCGCCATCCCGGCCATGATCATCGGCATCCCTGTGTATGTGGGGAGGAAGGTGAGACAAACGGCCGAGGCGTGACAGAATCATGAATACTTTATTAATCCCGGGGTCAAATGTATGGTCACAGTCGCTCAGTGCCAGTATAAATGTAAAGATTTAAGGAGAAAGTAGCAAAATGTAACAAAGGATATTACAAAGTATTACAAAAAAATAGAAATGGACCCAATGCGAGCAATATCTAAACAAATCAAATATATAAACAAATCAGTGGAAACTAAAGTAAGTAGAAATGTAAAGTAAAAACAGTAACTTGTTCTGACTCCAGGTGACAATGTGGACCAATCACGTTCTCCCAAAGGCCTAAAATCAGCGAGTCATGTCGTGTTTGATAGAGTCCTGTCAAACCTTCCTCTGGCCCCTTGTTGCACAGCGTTCCCATAAAAAAACTCGGGCTGTAAACACAATCAGTGTTGCATAACTGACCAGAAACCACCGCGCATCAGTCAGTAAATTAGTGGGGGGCGGGGTTGGAGGGGTAAAAAAAAAAAAAAAATCAAAACACTGTCGTTAAGTTTTTCTCAGGCTCGATGTTCTCTTAAGCTCATGTCTTTCTAATCTGCCGCGTGTTTGTGTTCCTGTTTATATAAGCCCGGGTTTTGTTTCTCCCAACAGTCTGGTTCTGTTTAATGGAGAATGGACAGTCCAATAAAACGAAAGTAGTCAGACTCTCTAGAATTCCCCACTCCGGCCTGCCAAGAGCCCGGAGCCAACAACCCCCCCCCCCCCCCCCCCCCTCCCCCCCCCCCCCCCCCACCCCCAACCAAACCCCCCCCCCCACCCCCCCCCGCCCCCCCCCCCCCCGAGCCAACA
>CAAKHG010045346.1:0-16515 GCA_901007715.1 Dactylopterus volitans
GCTCACACACACGCGCTCTCACACACACACACACACACACACACACTCACACACACACACACACACACACACACACACACACACACACACACACACACACACACCTATCTTTCCCCTACCTTGGACTCTCTGATGTGAATTGTATAAAAAAACATGAACAGAAAGTCGACTTCATCATTTAACCGCACTGCAACAGTTGCGATATTTTTAAACCATTTAAAATGGTAACTATGATAGTACAAGCACAGACAATTACGTTTCAAATGTTCATCTGCAATTTAACAAACAATAAGGCAGCTCGCTCTACTTTACATACCTCGATGTACATTTTTCAGGTTTGAACACGCGTTTTTATAAGCTGTGATATAATTTTTGCACACACAACATGTGAACTGAAACAAAAATGTTGTGATGTCAAAAATCTCAAACACGGGTGTGAGATAAGGCCACGGGTCCTCAAGGGAGATTCTCCATGAGTCTCTCTGGCAGTCTGGCAGTTTCTGCCTCCATTTCTTGGTCCATTTATTTCTTTCTCATCCACCTGCAACCACAACGCCAAAGTTAAGTTTCACTTTGAACACGACGTATGGCATGACGTAGTATAGGTATGGCTATGCAGCGAATAAAACCACATGCGAATCAGCAGTAACTTCATTTTCTCAGAATTTTGCAAAAAAACAAAACAAAATAAATCATCAGCTGACATTAAAGCAAAAGCAGCGAGTAACAAGAGCATCGATACAAATGTAGTGGGATAAGAAGGACAATATTTGTCTTTCAAATGTAGTGGAGTGAAAGTAAAAGCATGCCCCCAAAATGACACTCCAGTAAAGTACAGATAATCAAAAACTGTACTCAGGTAATTTTACTTTCCACACTGTCCACCACTGCCGATGACGAGCTGATTTCCGGAACAGGACTCACAGGGAGAAGGAGCAGTACAAATGTTTAATGACACACTTCATCGTTATTGGAAACAGATATGATTGAATATCACTAATGCTCAGAGGGATGGTCACTGTAGCTTAGTTGCGTGATGGGAGATATTGGCTGTTTCTCAGTAATGAAGTCTGCGAAGACAGACTTGCAGACTTTGGAAGTCCAGACGTGAAGTTCGCCACAGGCTCATTCTGCTGATGTCCAGGAGTTCACAAGCACGGTCCTCACAACTGGAACCGCGCTGTTCTTCTTCTGCTAAGCGTTTAAGCCTCATTACCGCCGCCTACAGTGTGTTATGTAAAACAACCACAACCATTTTTTAAAAAAGATTTTATATAATGTATTTTCATTTATTTATATATTATATATTAATGGCATATACTCACATAAAACACACAAATATTTCCTAGTAAACTAGAAATAAAAAAACGGTATTTAGTATTTGGTATTTAGTATGTCACTTTTGAGTGCCTAATGAACCTAGAAGCTATGCTGTCCGGGGCATTTTGCCCCTGGTAGGGTCTCCCGAGGCAGATTGGTCCTAAACGAAGAGCCAGACAAAGAACGGTTCAGAAGACCCTCATGGAAAACAACCAAAGGAACACATGTACCCGGCCCGGAGGGACACCGGGGCCCCACCTTGGATCCAGGCCTGGGGTTAGGGCTCGAGTGCGAGCACCTGGTGGCTGGGCCTACACCCATGGGGCCCGGCTGGGCCCACCCCGAACCGGTTACATGGGCACCCCCCCAAGTGGGCCCACCACCTGCAGGGGGAGCATGAAGGGTCCAGTGCAGTGTGGATTGGACAGCAGACCAAGGCGGTGGCCTTGGTGGTCGGTTATGGAAACTGGTTCTCAGAACATGGAATGTCACCTCTCTGGCGGGGAAGGAGCTGGAGCTTGTGGGGGAGGTTGAGCACTACTGACTAGATGCAGTCGGCCTCACCGCCACACATAGCGTTGGCTCTGGAACCCAAGTCCTTGAGAGGGGTTGGACACTCTTCTACGCTGGAGTTGCCCAAGGTGAGAGACGGAGGGCCGGGTTGGCTTTTTGTTGGCTCCGAGACTCTCCGCCTGTACGTTGGGGTTCTCCCGGTTGGACGGAAGGGTAGCCTCCCTACGCCTTTGGGTCGGGGAACGGGTCCTGACTGTTGTTTGTGGTTACGCACCGAATGGCAGTTCAGAGTAGCCACCCTTTTTGGAGACCGATCAGTCCCTCTACCAAAGGAGCATGAGCTTGGTTCGTGCAGCCGGTTGTAAGTGGGACTTGTTCCCAGTGAGGGTTGGACTCCGCCAGGGCTGCCCTTTGTCACCGGTTGTGTTCATAACCTTTATGGACAGAATTTCTAGGTGCAGCCAGGGGGTGGAGGGTGTTGAGTTCGGTGAGCAGAGGATCTCGTCGCTGCTTTTTGCGGATGATGTGGTCCTTCTAGCCTCATCGAACCAAGACCTCCAGCTCTTGCTCTTGCTCCTCCATGTCGAGAGGAGCCACCTGAGGTGGCTTGGGCATCTGGTCAGGATGCCTTCTGGACGCCTCCCGTTAGAGGTGTTCCAGACATGTCCCACCGGGAGTAGGCCTCGGGTGTGGAGGCCTACTCCCTCCAGGTGGAGGGATTATATCTCTTGCCTGGCCTGGGGGTCCCTCTGGCGGAGCTGGTGGAAGTGGCTGGGGCGAGGGCTGTCTGGGCTTCCCTCCTGAAGCTGCTGCCCCCGCGACCCGGACCCGGATAAGCGGAAGATGACGAGTACGAGTACGAGTACGAGTACTTTTGAGTGCTAGAACACGGATGAGCTTACCTTGCCATCACGCATCTAATTTATAATGGACTTGATGATTCAATAAACCACACAAGTCATATATTAGAGGGAATTTCATTCAGCGAGACATAAATTCATGCAAGAGTTCATAAGGTATAATAAATATCAAATGCAATTTCATAGAATATATAAAAGAATAACATTTTATAATTTAAAAACATTAAAAGTCAGTCAGTCTGCAGGACTGTACACAAGATTGTTGGTAGAATGATGACCATCATTCACCTGGTCATCAGAGGAGCTGCAGGGGCTGTCTGGCCATGATTCATACGCTCTTCTTCAATCATTCTCAGACAGTCAGATCCACTGATCATCATTATCATCATCACCACTCCCAACCAGCCTGGTAATAATGGCATCTGTGAAGAGGCTCTCATTGGCCACCCGCCACTTGATGAGGTCTTGGTCTCTTCAGTGGTCCCTAAAACAAAATATACAGCGCCATCTGGAAAATAACCACATTCAAGCAGTATATACACATTCCAGAGTCATATACCTAGTATATATAAAGTGTAATAGTATATGCAACAACAACAATCGTAGAAAAGTAATACACCAAATAGCCATACCATTTGATTCAAAAAACAATATCATGACATCAGTTCAAAACATTTACAGGAAAAAACTAAATATGACTAAAATATGACTTCAACACCAAAACTATTGGACACATCAAGTATCCAATTAGAGTTGTCTGAGCCGGCGGATTATATCAATTGGACAGGCTGTGCTGGGTGCTGTGGACACCGAGTACCCACTTTTGTGGAGCTCTACACCTCCGACAATGTCGCTGCCAAACTATAATTCTAACATGATCCAACAGTGACAAAAAAGCCAGTCAAGAATCTTGGATGCTGGCAACCTCATGGGCACAGATCAGGTGAACCGGCTTAGGAAGGATACAATCAAGACAGCATTAACAAGTCCTTGCTCCCTGGTAGCGTGAAACTCTGGTGCCTTCAGTTTCGGCTGCTGCCTTGGCTGATGTGGCCTCTAACCATCTATGAGGTCCCAATCTCAAAGGTAAATATACTGGAGAGGTTGATCAGCTCATCTGCCAAAAATTGGCTGTGTTTCCCCAGTTCCTGTAGCAACATAGTTTTTTTTTTCTTTTCTTTTATGGAAGAGGCATCCTACAACTTCTGGTGTCTAGTCTGGCATAGGGATTCAAGTGCACCAAAGTACGGCTGGAAATAACACTGAGCGAATCCTGCGTCTCATGCGTTGCACAAACAGCTCCTACCCTTGTGACAGGAAGGAAATGGACCCTAGTGGCAGCTACGCAGCAGGCAAGGTCGGGCCTTGTACACTGGGACATCGTTGGTAATGTGCAACAGGGGAGAGGAGGCCTTGGCCTTGAAGAGAGGTAACCCTGGCACAGGGCCGTTACACCTGGTGGAACAATCATGTGATGAGGTGTCCAGCAGCTGCTCTGGAGACCAGACGGTCAAACGTCGATGCCCTACCTCCAGTATCACCGATTCCTGCATCAGCAGGAGGTTTCATTTGTGAGGGAGAAGTGAGAACCAAGGTCAGCATAAGATTGGACTATGGCCAGTTGGGAGGGGAGCGAGACTCGAGGCTGGTGGCAGATCTGAACCAAAGGCTTTGCTTCCCTGCAGAGAGAGCCACTATGAAGCTCAGACCAGATTTTGTGCTCTGGTCCGTATCACCCTGCACCGTCTACATTATAGAACTCACTGTGCCTTGGGAGGATTCAATGGAAGAAGCCTACGAACGCAACACCCTCAGGTATGCCGAGCTGGCAGCTGATGCTGAGCAACACAGCTGGAAAGCTAAATTTTGCCAAGTGGTAGTCGGCTGCAGCGGCTTTGAGGGCAGGTCAACTACTTAAGGCTACTTAAGGACATGGGAATTTGTGGCTAAGCCCAACGCCAAGTCATCAAAGCCCTCTCAGGTGCAGCTGGACGGGCTAGTCGGTGACTCTGGGTAAGGAGGAGAGACACTTCCTGGGCCCTGAAATAACCCCATAGGCCTGAAACAACCTTCAGGACAGAATGTGCAGCGGGGCTAAGTGGAGAGGGGGGTGCACCTGCGAAGCCAGATGTCACCAACAAGTCCTCTTAAGGTGTTGGGAACTAGTCGTCGAAACACCCATGAAGGATGGTGTCCTCCTGAGGACCCCAGTGAAGCTCTTGGCCTCCATCCCACGGTCCACTTACATCTAGAGCACTCTCTACATGTGAACTGGGACAGGAATTGGACCACGGCTCATGACGTTTCACAAGTATGGGAGTCCGAAGTACAGAGAAATACGCACATTGAGAAATGGCCGTAGGCTACAGATTTAAAAGACATCAACCTCACTCCTAAAAGAGGTTTTGGATGCCATCGGCCTGAGCTTGCACAACATTGTAAACTGTATCCTGCGTTCTATTTGGTTAAAACTTGATTAATCACTCCCAAAAAAATTACCAACCAATTTCTACGCTCCCATATATTTCCAGGGTTTGTGTAAAGGTGCTGCTGCGCCAACCTGAATCTACAGACTGTAAAATAACTGGTCAGAGCCAGCGTGACATCGCCCATGGGCTTGTGGACTCCCGATTTGAAGCCTGGGGCTTGGCTTTATGGACATTGCCATACTGGATTTTTGCGTCCAGGACCTTCCATATTTGGACAAGAGGGCAGAGACCCTGACTACTTCAGAAATCCTGTTTTTACTGTGAGAAGATGCTGCTGGCAAAGTAAGCTTCCATAACTCGAGGTTAGCTTCATAGCTTTAGTAGCTAACTGCAAACATTGTGTAATGTTTAACTATGCGTAATGTTTAACTATGCGTAACCACGTCTGCTAAAACTGAAGCCAGCTAGCCAGCCTCACCAGACCTTCATTTAACGTGCTCACAGGAACATGGCTTGTTGACCACATGGTTGCTCAAGAGTTAGTAGATTATCTGATTTATCTAAATTAACAATACACCACAGCACACTGTTATGGATTGTGTATTCTTGTTATTGATCTAATGGCCAACACGGTGCCTTCTGCCGTATATCTTCCTGAGATCCGAGGGCGAAAAAGTATCCTTCATTTGAACTTTTTTTGGTGACTTCCTGCCTCTTTAGCGCAAACAAAAACTCTCAATTTAGAATTCCATAAAACTTTTTTTATTTTAGATTTTACAGCATTCTCACTGTGGTCAACAGAACAACTTTACTGAAAAAAACAAAACAAAACAGCAACACTTCAAAATCAAAATAGGCTGACAAGAAAACGTGAACGTCATCAATTTCTAATAAAACCTTCAATATTAAACTAAAAATCTGGTCTTTTGTTGAACCGGTGAACAGAATCTTGTAAACAAGGCTGCCCTTTTTTTCTTTTTCTTTTTTTTGGCAGTTGTAACCAAGTATCAATTTGTCCCTCTCTGAATAACAACAAAAATGAGATCAGATTCAAATGTACTGAGCAGGAATTTAGTCTGGCAGTAGGATGCTACCTAAGTCCAATAAAATAAAACAAAAGAGTTTATGGAGTGGAATGTAGCTTTCCCTTAACTCCACATACAGTCTTTCATTGTAGTGACACAAGCACTTTGAAAATAAAGAAATGAAATTATAAAAAAAAATAGAAAAAACAAATTCCCTTCAGCTTCAATGTGGAAATAAAATCGAAAAATTACATTATCTTCAATGATCTGACTGAGTCGGACAACACCAATACGTGCCATCAATATAAATGTAGTATCACAACTCAAAAGTATCACATCTCAAAATCTTGTGTCGTGTCTCTTTTCAATCAGTCTCTTTTCAGTGTTCATCAAAAGTAAATCAGTCCTTCTCTTCTTGGATAAGGGAGAGTAAATCATCTCCACAAATTGTGGTGATCCACAAAACACAAAACTCCTAAGGACATAAAAATTGGGCGCTCAAAACAAACAAACAAAAAAAAAAAATTCTATAGAGCTCTAAAGAAAGAAAATGTTTTCTGATACTCAATTGGGCCACGATCACAGCTGTGTGAAGGCTGGCAACACGTCCTGGGAAACAGCGTCTGTGCCTGGCTCCACCCACGCTAGCAGGGAAACAGGATAAGAAGTGGTGACTTGATGTGAAAGGCGGCTCGTAGAGACTGGCTACAGCTCGCCGACGTCTTTCTACAGCCGTAAGCGGAGCTTACCCTTGCAACTCTTAAAGAGACAGTGTGCCTGCTGACACTAAATAACAAGCTGGCTAGATGACCACTGGGTTATACAGTCTCCATTTTTTCTCAGCATGAAAACCAGGTTCCCTTCGTCCTACCCAAACACATGAGATATCGTTGGAGATGCTCGGATGTCCTCAACTGAGCACATTAGAAACAGCCCAAAAACCAATGTCCAGTACATAAATGAATAGGCTGGGTGTCAGGAGGATACAACTTACAAGATGATACATTTCTCACTGTGGTTGCTATCTTAATACAACCAGTCAGTGTGAGGAAGTGCTGCATGCTGGGAATCAGCTGGGGACGCCTTAAGCATCAACCTCGCTGCATCAGTGATGGAGGACCTGAACCATCCACGCATCTTTTCTGGCATCACTCAGACATCCAGGCGGAAGCTGCTGCCAGTCAGGGAAAGACTGTCATGGCTGCTTATCTTCTTTGTTTAATATGTGATTGTTTATGTTCTGTTCCAGAAGCGTCACCCATGTGGAGAGACGTTGTCATGGACACGTTCACATTCGAGCACTCAGTCAGGCTGCTTTTTGTCTCTTTCATTTTGCCCCAAGTAAACAAAGATGGTGTGAACATGAAACTCTCACACTCTATATTAATGATGGTGACAAATTATTCACACCGCATCTCCACTATATTTGGATTAATGCAGTGACTTTCTAAACTATTACAGCCAAACCACAGACTGCTGCACTCGGCTCAAATTAATTATAGGGGCAGAGTTTATTTCTTTACCTTTACATATTCATGCATTTTAATCCTTTAATGCATTGTTTGTATTAAAATTGGTGTTTTTCCTTGCAAAGGTATGTTCAGTACAAGCTCTTCGGTTGGTGGATGGTTTTTTTCTTTCTTTTTTTTATGGGACATCCCGGAGATTGGTTTTAAATCTTAACCCTAACCCACCATCACCATCATCACCTTCATCATCATTACAACTCTTTCACTAGATGTTGCTCATGCAGTCTCCTTCCTCCACATCCAGAAGAATGGCATTAAATGTGCTGCTCCATGCATGAGCTCATCCATCTTTGGCTCCATCCCTCAGTTTTCAGTGTTGATACCTTCAGAATGACAGAAAAACCCACTGCCATTAAGAAGCAGTGGATCATTCACATTAAACAGCTTTAGTTGAGGACTCTCCTATGTGGACTTACTGTTTAAAGCGAACGAACTCCAGCTGAAAATGTGAGAAGAGCCATGTCAGTGAACTGACTATGCATCAGACCACAATAAAACACCATACATTATTGAAGAGTGCTGGTCTAATTTCTTGGGTAGGACTCAGGCCTCTATTTTTATCCACCAGTTCAAAGGCTGACAACCTGCAGAGAACACTTAAGTGAGGTGAAAACTCCTATTTTTGTTCCAATTATTGAACTGAAATAAACTCTGAGCTGACAAAGATCCAAGTGGAATAGAAACGTTTTTTATCAGACTTCTGTCCAGATCCAACATCTGAACAAGGATCACATGACTGGAGGGAGAAGTTCCTCTGCAAGTGAGGATCAGCGCCGAAAATAAAGAGTGAGCGGGAGGAGAAGACTAGATGAGAGAGAGAGAGAGAGAGAGAGAGAGAGAGAGAGAAAGAGAGAGAGAGAGAGAGAAAGAGAGAGAGCGAGAGAGAAAGAGAGAGAGAGAGAGAGAAAGATCACCAGATATATAAGTGATCAAAGGTCAGGCTAGATAGTTTTAAATTTGGATTTTAAGGTCCTAATTCAGCTAGACTGAGGGAGGCTATTCCAAAGGAAGGAGGGCTGATAGGAAAAAAACAACTGGCAGATTTCTTTTGACCCCGGTGACAATAGTAGTGTAATGTGCTAGTTTTAATGCAGAGATCACACCCTGACAAAGGAAGATCCCTTTAAATGTATTCAGCTGTGTGATTATTTAAGATAAAAGCTCCTCTCGTGGTCTTTTTTGGTTTTTTTTTTTTTTAGAAAAAAGGCAGGATTATCTGCTCCCGGTTGGCAGATGTTTAGTATCTGGTTGTGGTTTTACAGATTAGCCCTTAGTGATTTCACAGACAGCCTGCAGGGTCCCGGCTGCTGCAAGACGTACAATTCAAGAGGGGCGGAAAAGGCATGCTGCTGTTCAGTTCCCTTGCTGACGGATGATGGCTGTCGTCTATGCAGCAGCCACGAAATATTGACGGTTTTCAGAAACACGTGAAAAAAAAGTGATAGAAAATACAAAAACAGGCCGTCCGCATCACAATTGAAAAGGAGGGGTACTCTCTGAAGGTGGCAGTGTGATCAGCATTCAACACGGAGTGATGTCGTTTGTCCCGTTCTCTGTAGCCTGACTTTGAAGCAGAGGTTATCTCCTGTAAGACTGGTGTCTGCCATTCTAAACAGAGGCTCACTGGCAGGAAAGTTTGCTGCAGAAAGCTAAATCATCAAGTTGTCTAACTAACTTGTTTTGATAGAGACAACAAATTGATTTAGGCAGTCAGATGTGAAAAAGGACATTGCCGTGTTTAAAAATCCTATTTGACATTTGCAATTTCTTAGATTGGCTCCCGCTGACTGCGGTTTTCCATCTGAATTTGTGAGTGTGATGAGTTGTTCCAGCACAATAAATAACTGTTGTCTTTGCCAGCTCATTGTAAAATAATATCTATATCTGTGGGCTTAGTGGCTCACTGAATTCACACTTTAAACTGAAGCTGCATATACATCAAAGGAGAGCGTGAGGCTGTTGGGCCAATTACGTCACCTGGCAGTGCTGTGAACAGCCAATCCTGCGTCTCTGTGCCTTGCAGCTGCAGACAATGCTCCCATAATGCCTGTGGAAAAAAAAAAAAAAAAAAAAAAGACGACATAGGTGACGGGAATGATACATGCTTCATCTCATAGACAAACTACATGATAGTTGACTTCTCCTATTTTGTGCTGCAACAAGACTAAACTCTATATAGGAGCCCTCTGAAGCTAATAATAATCAGCACTTCAGAGACCCCAACATTTTGCCGGGAGGACATCAGCATTTTCTCAGCATGGCTGGGTGCCAAACCTGACAGAGCTGTGAATATGAATGCTGAAATGCATATGCAGCCAATGAAGATCAGAAGAGTAAATGTTGGGAAAATGTGTGATTGTTAAATGAAGCGAAGCGTTTTAAATCCGGAACTGCACAACCAAATGTTCAAGAGCCGAGAGACAAACATTTCTGAATTTAACTTATCGAGATGCAAGTGTGTCTGTCAGGTCCTGGTTTCCATGGATTCACTGGTTCATTTTCCGGCTGCTGGCGGTGGCTGTCAGTGGGATGAGTGCTGCGTTCCGAGACATGCAGTAATTTGAGCCATAAAGGATGGTGGCAGACAGAACTGCACAAAAACAAGACTTATGAGTAACCATTGTTAATGCTGAATGTGTCTTCCTCTTTTGTGTTTTTTTTGTTTGTTTGTTTTTTTTTTTTACCTTGCAAAATAAATGTTGCTACAAATGGTACGAAATGATAAGTTTAGGCAGAAACTTGTCTATTTCCACCTGAAGGGAGACATGCTCTCTGCCATTGTGTTTGTGTTGACTTTTCAACGGTCGGAAGCCCCAAATGTTGGCCTGCTCCACAGCAGATTGCAAAGTCTTCCCGTGTTGCCTTTAAATAGCTGATTTCCATGTAGTTTCAAAGCTTTTCCTCATTGTGCTCCACAGATGGGGTTCGATGGTCCTCTGTCTGCACAGGAGCAGATGTACATCCTTTATGAGATCAAACTGCAGTGCCAGCACAACCTCTCCAGCATGGAGCCTGAGACAGCAGGTATGAAGGGGAAGATGAAAAGAGCTGCTTCTTGCGATTTGCTTCACAACTCTGCACATTTGGGGTGCCTATGGGTGATCTTCATTTCTCTCTCACACGCTGACGCACGTGAACAGTACTATCTCACCTGAGGCCTGTACTACGAAGCTGGATTAGCATACCCAGGATATCTCCCCATTACCTGGGTTGACACGACGGGGTCTTCTAAGAATTTGCCATGGTGATTTACCCTGGTAAGAAGTGAACCAGCGTCATGGGACAGAAAACCCCTGAATTACCGCGATAAGAGAAAATGCAGTTTGGTAGTACAGGCCTCGGGCATGTTCAGAGGCGATGGCCCTCATTTATCAAACGTACGGCAGAAAAACGTGCGTTCGACCATTCCCACGCAAGCTTCGGTATTTATCAGCTTGGACATGAGCGTAAGCTGCGACCAGATCTCACGTCAGGTCTGAGCTTGTGTTTATTCAGAACAGATCAAAAGGGATTCTTAAAACGAACAGAACAAAGTAAAATTTAATTGAATGAATTAAAAAAAAGCCCATGTTTATACCACGTTTTTGTAAAATAAAGAAGTATGATCGGGTAGCAAACCTTGCTACCGAGCAGTAGCGCAGGTTCACCGGTGCGCGCACACACTTACACGGGTCACAGTGGAGCGCTGCTTGGGGTTGCTGAAGGGCAGGTGGCTCTGTCTTGGACCAGCAGGGGGAACGCTGCTGCAAACCCCAGAGAAAGTGTGCGACATTATTTTGGCCTGTTCAGTTCTACACAACATTGCGTTGGGCAATGGATGCGCCTCTCGATGTACCGCCTCAGCCAGAGGAGCCGGTGCCTAGGGAACCGTGGCCAGCACCCAGGGAACCGTGGCCAGCCCAGCCTCCACTGGGGGCTACGCGGAGGAGACAGGACCTAATTCATCGCTTTTAAAATGTAAACTATAACCTTAAACTTTTGCAAATGCGCTGCAGTATTTAATCAGTAATGTGATTCAAGTATCGTAGGTGAAATTGGCTAAAAGGATTCTAAACACACACAATGGACAACATTAAGTCATTTAAGCATTTTATTAAGGCTTTTTTAGGGTTCCGTTAATTTCCATTAAAGTGTTATTTATTGCCTCAAGCTTTTAGGCTGTGGATGAGTAAAATTTAAATTCAAATCATCATTCGACAAAGGTTCAGGTAGTTATTGAGAATTTTAGTCGGACCCAGCCGGAGTCCGTTCCTTCGGCAATGCTGTTGACTGTCTCCGACACCCTCTTCCACACAGCGTTAAATTTCCGTTTTCAGACTGCCAGAAAGCACATCTTTGTTTTGATCAACTTCAGATGCCAGGATGCAGCTTTCCATCCAGGAAAAGTTTATTTTCCTGCCAGTGATTCGTCTCTTCACATTTGACCTCAGTGGGCGAGGCCTCCTAACCAGGAATATTTAAGGGCGTAACCATGGGCGTGACTCGTTAATGACCATGGAATTCAGCCGCCACATTTATCAAGACCCGATCGTTGGTACGCAGGAATTGGTCACTTATGCTGGAAGATTGATAAATGAGGGCCAATGAAACCGAGTTTCCCAATTGCATTTTGAACATGCACCAATCTCGTTGTTTGTTAATGAGGATTTTATCTCGTGCGGTGCTGGCTAGCTAAATAGTTATGCAAAAACATTGTCACATGCGTCTAACCAGGTCTTATTTGGATGAACTGACCGTGTATTCACGTTTCGCATTAACGCGATCATTTGATGCCGCTTGTTTATCGGCATCCACCCAGAATTCGCCTCTCCTAACTGTTGGACCAAATACAGAAAACCCCCCCCCCACAAAAACAAAAATATTTGCTCTCATGAGTGTGTGTTGACTCTTTCTCCTACGTGCTGCAGATGTGGTGTGTCCTCCAGACTGGGACGGCCTTATTTGCTGGCCTAATGGCTCCCCTGGGCTGGTTACTAAGGTTCCCTGCCCAACCTACATCTACGACTTCAATCACAAAGGTTTATACTTCTTTTTATTCCCCTCACATCCCCCACTAACTCAGAAGACAGAAGACTGAAAAAAAATCCAGGCTGTTTAGGTTGTTAATATATCGTCAAATCGGTTAAAAGCGTCACTTATTTTGTACTGGAAGCATGGAATATTCATACATTTGCATTTGTACATTTTAAAGGATGCTTTCTTGATTTTGACATGAATATTCCACACTGGTAATAGTTACAGATACACACATAGCTGTTCTCCCTAATTGGGGTTGGGGTCTAACTGAAGGTGGGGGGAGCCGTTCTGATCATTATGCTTGATGAGGTCACTCGGCATCATTGCTGCCATTCGCAATAAGAGCGGCTGCGTTCGAGTAAGAATTGTGCATGATCATCTTAACCATAATGACACAATGATTTTACTTTATAAATGAAAGTTCTGGTCCTTGGTTGTGATTGGCTGAATGGATCATCAAACAGCTCATTTGGCATCCTCGCTGTTTTTTTAGTCCACACACAGACAGTCTACAACAACCACTGCTGTGAGCACCACTCCACAGAGGCAAACCAAACAAGGTTATTAGTTTATGAGTATTAGTTTTGTAGTTTTCATTCCTTTTGAATTTTGCTTCGTTTTGACCGTTTCTTGTATAATTTTAATTAGCTTCTAAAACCGGATGCAAATTTAAGATACTTCTTTTATGCAAATGCTCGGCTTTATTTTTTTTCAGCATTTTAATTGGCTAGAAATGAATGAAAAAAAAACAATCATTTTGAAGTAAGCACTTTAGTTTTTGTTTGTACTTAGTTGAAGAAAAAAAATATACGTATATATCATGCATTTCATGCATGATCTCAAACGGCAATCACGAAAACTAAAGTTATTTTCTTTGCGATTTCAGTCTGTATTGGTTCGTCAGTGATGGGGCATAAATGTGAATCATGCCTTCACTCACACTGGCTGTCAGATACAGTGAGGGAGGACGCCATAGCCTTGATTTATGCTCCTCTCCAGAATTACCTTTCGGGCTTCACTATTCAATAAGAGCACATTTATCAGTCAAACTTCTGTCACAGCTTTCATACAGATTAGTGTGCTTCAAAGTGCTTTAAAGGTGACTTGAACACTGACTGATACATTTAAGAAGCACTGGTTTGCTGTGCTGACATTTCCTTTTTGTAACTTGTCCAAATCTCCTCCGTCTTGATAAGGGCGATGTCCTACAAGCTGAGCTGGATTTACACAGCTCTCAGCCCAAAATATCTATTTTGATTTCAGTATTCAGGTAAAATTTCATACTAATCTGCTTCAGACGCCCTTCAGCTGCTGCAAGATCACTGTCATCCATTGCTACTTTTGTTTGATGCCGGGGTATTCCCTACTGTGACATGTCTAGCAGGGAAAAGATCTATAAAGGTGATAAAGGTGCTCCTATTTTACAAATGCAACAAAGCCATCCAGGGAGACGGAACTCTCCCGGGAATCAGAGCTGTTCAGGGCTTTTCATTTCAACAGGGGCCAAGAAATGGGAGCAAGTTCACCTTTGCTCCTGAACAGCAGACCGAGTAACAAAAATAGAACGAAAGATAATATCGCTGCGAATAGTTTTTGATGTTTAGATAACGTTGCACATGTCCAGAGTCATGCAAATATGTGCTTGCAGGATATGCTTACAGGAAGTGTGAGGAGAACGGTTCCTGGGAGTTCGTGGAGCAGTGGAACAAGACGTGGACCAACTACTCAGAGTGTCTGCGTTTCCTCCAGCCCAGTGACGAGGAAGAAAGGGTAAGTATGCCTGTAAAATATGTGAGCGCAATAATGAACTCAACCGATCTAACTCTCATGCATACATCCATAAAGCAAATCATGTTTGTAACGTGCGATAGTCAGGTCTGGAAACCCTACAGGAAGCTTTGGTCAAACTAACATGGGGGCTGGCTGTTTCACTTGCACATCTGGCAGCAGGCGCCCAGGAATAACTTTAACAAATGTGAAATGATGACTACGTGAATGTGTGGTGAACTCACAGAATACAGATATATAAGTAGGGACTGACATACAAGCAGACAGAAAACATCTGCTTGTATGCACTATTTGTTTTTTGTTTTTACATCAGTATCTGCTACACAAACTATACTCCACGCATATGAGCAGCCAGGACATTAAAATCACTGCATGTTGTTGTGCCCTCATCCATACAAAATGGAGGACAAGACCGCATGGCTTCCTTTGCGCTCCAGACAAAGGAGAGCCACTGAACTCAATCTCCCAGCATTCCTAAAACTTTCACACTTCGGTGTGAAAACCCCAACTCCGGCTTCCATTGGCTACGATATGGCCAGGACTTCTGAGCTCACCAGGCCATATATAAAGGGGAAGCTCCCTTCTCCCCCTCACTCTCTAGGCTCTTAGCTCTTCTTATCTCATCAGCCCTGCAGCTCTCAACTCTCCAGCTGCTTCTCAGCTGGAGCTGCTGCTGCTTCAATCCTCCATGAGGCTTCCAAAAGGCAGAGGCCAAGCCTTGGTAGCGACGCGAGTGCCTACCAAAGGACAAGACGAGCACCACTGGCACGACACAAAGTCTGCCAGTTGAGTTTAACCAGCCAAGGAGCCACAGAGTTCGCCCGGACTAACTCCACTAGGAGAACCAAGAAAACTTCCACAGTTTCACTGGACAAAGACAACCAACTGGACAGCAAACTATCTGAACATTGCAACAACTGGACTTTGCAATCAACCAAACCGCAGACCTGCAAACCAGCACATCAGCGGTATCTTTCTCATTCATGTGACCTGGTAATGTACTGGGCCTGGTCAGCTTACCTCATTGCAGTTGACTAAACATAGAACTTATCAACGCTGCCATGTGTATTGATCCAATTTAATACCATGGTTATTGGCCCTCATTTATCAATATTGCGTGAAAACGGACGCAGATCTGAGGGCAGAATTGGTCTTACGACAGGACTCATGTGTGATTTATGAAACTTTTGTGTCTGACCAATTCCAGCGTACGAATGATCAGGTCTTGATAAATGCGGCGGCTAAATTCAATCGTCATTAGAAGGTTACGCCCATGGTTTCGCCCTTAAATATTCCTGGTTAGGAGGCCTCGCCCACTGAGGTCAAACGTGGAGAGAAGAAACACTGGCAAGAAAATAAACCTTTCCTAGATGGAAATCGGCATCCTTGTATCTGAAGTTGATCAAAACAAAGATGTGCTTTTTGGCGGTCTGAAAACGGGAGTTTAAGGACCTCATAAAAGTGCTGTGTGGAAGAGGATGATGGAGGCAATCAACAGCGTTGCCGTAGGAACAGACTCCGACTGGATCTGAATAAAATTCTCAATAACTAACTTAACCTATGTCTAATAATTGAATTTATCTTTTATTCATCCACAGCCTAAAAGCTTGAGGCAATAAATAACACATTCATAGAAATTAACGGAACCCTTAAAAAGCCTTAATAAAATGTTGAAATGACTAAATGTTGTCCATTGTCTGTGTTTAGAATCCTTTTAACCAATTCCATCAAGGATACTTCAATCCTGTTACGGATTAAATACTGCAGCGCATTTGCAAAGGTTTAAGGTAATAGTTTACTTTACTTTAATAGCGATTAATGAGCTCCTGTCTCCTCCGCGTAGCCCCCAGTGGAGGCTGTGCTGGCCACGGTTCCCAGGGCCACGGTTCTGGCTGCGCCGGCACATGCAAAAGCACATCCATCGCCCAGTGCGATGTGCAAAACTGAACAGGCCAAAATAATGTCGCACACTTTCTCTGGGGTTTACAGCCCCCCCCCCCCCCCCCCCCCCCCCCCCCCCCCCCCCCCACCACAC
>CAAKHG010045347.1:0-14236 GCA_901007715.1 Dactylopterus volitans
GGGGGGGGGGGTTTGTGATAGAGGAAGGGGAGGAGAGAAGAGGGGGAAGATGGAGATGGGAAGGAGGGAGAGGCGGAATGATTGAAAAGGAGCGAGGACAGAGGAGGAGGAGGAGGAAGGATGGGAGATAAATGCAGGAGGGAGGAAGACCAGGCAGGAGGAAAGAATGAAGGAAGCGAGGGGACAAATGATAAACAGTTGCCAATGAGGGCAGTAAAAATCCTTAAATGCAGCACACGAGTTCTGATGAAGGACGACAAACTGGTCCATCTTCTCGCCGTCAACCCTGGAACACCAACGTTGATTTCAATAATTTTGCCGCCTTTTCATAGGGTCCCCCATGGAACCTTTTTTTTATTTTTTTATTTTATGTGATATTTTATATTGGGAAATTAAAGAAGAGTACTACAAGTTGGCATACAGTGTTGTACTTTTACATAAATTGATGAAAAACTAAATTTTATCCAGAATATTATATATCAGGTAAAACACACCCAACGTTAGCGATGGTATTACTAATTTTAACGTTGGTGTTCTTGGGTTAAGAGCCATGGACGCCATGTTTAAGGGCCCAACACTGCCTTCCATGATTGCTGGATGATGGCAGGAAAAAAAGCAATCATCTCGCATCTGACTGAACGCATTTTGTGTCCAAAACGCAATATTTTTTTTTTTCCGGCGTCCAAAAATGCCAGGCCGCATCGGGTTTGCGGGGGGCTTTCAGAGGGTAAAAGTGGGTAAAGGGAGTCGGGAAGGACGAGTGCACGGCAGCGTTCCCATACAACATTGTTCATGTTTTCAGCGCAACATATTTTTGGGCGTCTTTAGGCGCCAGCGAGGTCGGTGTCCGGGGGAAGGGACGGCGGCCCAGATGGGCGACGCAGGCGTCAGACTTTGGACCGAGAGACATGAGTGTCTCTTCACCCGGACCTTCGTCGCTAGGGCGACGAGGTTATAAACCTTAAAACCTTATAAACGCAGCGCTGACACGTGATAAAACATCGGGACGTTTTTGCCGCATCACAGTTCCTCATCAACGCGAGCACCTGCCTAATGTTGCGCAGGCCCCCCACTTTTTTTTGGCTGCCAAAACAGCCCTGACCGTCGGGGCCTGGACTCCACTGGACCTCTGAAAGTGTGTTGTGGTTTCTGGCACCAGGCAGATCTTTTAAGTCCTGGATCAATGGATGGGGCCTGTTTGCCCAGCGCGTCCCACAGATGCTTGATGGGATCGAGATCTGGGGAATTTGGAGGCCGAGTCAGCACCTTGAACTGGTTGCTTGTGCTCCTCAAACCGTTCCTGAACCTTTGTTGCTCTCCGGCTGGGAGCGTTATTCCTGCTGAAAGCCGCCGCTGCCATCAGGGACCACCGTTTCCATGAAAGGGGGCTCAGCGTGGGCACCCTGACACCTTTTTTTTTTTATCAGATCCAGCATGAATTTTTTTCAGTAATATGAGCCGCAGTAGCTGCTCCGCTGGATCAGGCCACACGTTCCAGCTGTCGCCGCCCCCTTTCTTGGACCACGTTTGATAGCTCCTGACCCCTACAGACCAGGAACACCCCACAAGAGCTTCCGTTTCAGGAGATGTTCTGACCCGGTCGTCTAGCCGTCAAAATTTGGTAAAAAATCCTCCATTTTTCCTGCTTCTAACACATCGACTTTGAGGAGAAAGTTTCAGCCTCGCAAATCCCGCCCACTGACAGGTGCCATGGCAACCAGATAATCAGTGTCACTCACTTCACCTGTCAAGGGCGCCGTGCCGTTGCGGCAAATGCGTTTGAAATGAACATAACCCGCGACCGGCTCAAGGCAAACGTTCGCAATCATCGTAGTCCACAAGAGAATATGCAGAATCCGGTTTAAGTGGTATCGGAAGGTCGTTTTAGGGTCGCAGTCGTGCTGAGGTGCAGCACTTCAATGACGTTTAATAAGCTGTTTGACAGGTAAAAAAAAACAAAAACAAAAACAAAAAAAGTCAAGTAGCAGAGGCCAAGAAAACACTGGATTCGACATTTCCCATGATGGAACTCAAAGGGGTCTTTTGTTAGACCCTCCAGGCCTCCTGAGAACCCATCAGGCTTCTCAGGCCCCTGTTCTTCTTGTTCCTAAAACACCTGCGTCTCAAACCCGGACCGGGATGAACCTGGTGACATCGCGATGACGTCACCGAGGCCGGAGCGAGGTGAGCAAGGAACAAAACAGCCCTGGTTTACAGTCCTCACGCACACACACACACACGCACACACACACACTTCAGCCCGCTCTGTGAAAACATTTGTTAATAAAAAAAAAAAATAAATATGCAAAACAAAATGGAGCAAGTGCGTGTTGACTTTATGTGCCTGTGTACCGTAGCCATTATTTTTGGGGACAGATTTTGACACTGTTGTGTGTCTGGACATGCATTAAAGTAGGTCACACACACACACACACACACACACACCGCACACACACGCGCAAAACATCCAGTTTCTCTCTCAGTAGGTCGATAAATCTGTTTGGGGAGATTCTTTCTTCATTTGTTTGTTGATTCCTCTGTTGTTGCTTCAGACAGCAGTGAACGTCTGTGCGCGCGTGTGTGTGTGTGTGTGTGTGTGTGTGTGATTCTGTGTTTGAGCCCGGTCCTATTTACGGGACAAAAGCCTTCAGTGACCCAATAAGGGGGGACAGAAATCAGAGCGTTACATTGTGAAACGGCTCGGCCGCGTTTATCACAAAAACCCTGTTTAGCCCGACAAAATAGGAAAAACAGGCCCGAAACCGTTTTCTCACAAATTGCCTGCATACATTTGACTCTTATCTGATGCATAAAAAAAAAAAAATTAAAAAAAAAATGCAAAAATAATACTTGATTCTCAAACAGCAGCAAAGTAAGAGCCAGCACACAAATTAAGACGGCCTCAACTGTTTTTGGTCGTCCTGATTGATTATTAAATCCCGCAGGCAAACACACTCTGGGACCCCAAATCCCGTTTCGGCGTCGCCTGTGATTTTCGCCTTCATGTTTCAGGCGCCAGCTGCCGTCTTTTTTCCAACCCGTCCGCCTCAAGGCCGTAACCATGACCTGATCGTTTAATCATGCTTTGTTTCGGGGTGGAGCCACAGACTGCATGTTGAGATGGAGGCTGCGTACGATCCATCTGATGGCCAGCAGAGGGCGGCACTTGTGGTTGCGGAAAAAAGCCTCCAGTCCATCGACGTGCGGGGAAAACGATCAGCTTCTGGCCCGATTTATTCCCTCGGATGACGTCGTCCTAATGAGTTTAAGGTCTCAGTCACGAGTTTAGTTTCATCTTCAGTACAGGATGGGTTGTTTTTTTTTGAGGGGGGGGGCGCTAATTTATTTTTTTTTAAAGTTTCATGCTATGCTGTGATTTACAGTGCAATCAGATCATCTGTCAGCAAGACCACGATTTCCTGTAGGTCCCCTGAAGCTGACTGTTGTGCAGCTTGCTGGCCTGTAAACGCCTTCTTAAACAATCGGCTAGCTAGCCTGCACCTTTTGTTAAAGGTGGTGTGAAGACACCTTTAACCGACACCAAGCTGTTCTCTGTTTCTGACGTTTGTAAGTTGAAGTTTATTTTTAGGAGGTAACGGCTGCTGTGTCTGATGTTAAACATGTGAACTCTGGCACCCGCATTTATGGCATAACATTTTGCAGCCTGTAGATGTAGATATATATTTGCTAAGATGTCGTTTCGCTGGCTGGACCAGGATTGAAAAAAAAAAATCTTCCTTTTTTTTTTTACAACATCGAGACATAAAATGGCAACATCGAGCAAAGGGTCACACATGTGTTTGAAGGGTAAACGTGCGAATCCGTCCAGGAGAGTCCTCTACGAAAGCTGGTTCATGTACATGATCGATGTGATGCACAGTGAGGGCAATAACGGCATTACAAGTAAACGGCTCTACTTTTTTTTATTAGCGAGTAATCAAAATCGGTATTATTTCCATAATTACAACACCGTTTCTGCCACTGATGATAAAACGCCGCCAGTTACTGTAACTAAACTCATTGTTGTTGCTGTTTTCATCTGAGTGAGCTGACCAGGCTCTCTCAGCCACGGAGGAGGGAGCCAAGGGGGCGGGGCAACCGCATTAGCGATGGTGATTGGCTAAGGTAGAGTAACATTTCACCGTAAGCCAACCAGAGGGAGAGTTGGGCAGCTGTTGAGCGAGCGGGTCTCACATTGTCACACAGCAACGTTAAAAGAGTGTAGATTAGTGTTTTCTGTTAATAATCAATTATATAATGGTTCGATTTCATTAACATATTTGATAATCAGTTTAATCATGAATAATTTGATTATAAAGTTGAATTTTAACGCTCCAGTAAACGTTAGATTTAAAAATGTGACGCAATAGTTACTTTCCCTGGTAGCTAGTTACTTTTATCATGCTATGAGCTCAGTTACTCTCTGGGAGAAGTAACTAGTAACTATGACTAATTGCCTTTTTAACCACCACTTCTGCGTTGGACTGTTATTCTGAAGGTAGCAAGACTGAAACAGTGACGGAACCAACCCAAGGAGGAGCTCATGGATGGAGCAGCATGATTCTGCATGTGGAGGAGGGAGGCTGAGGATGAAGATGACGACGGTCATGATGACGATGCTGACGATGAAAAGTCACCGGCTTCCTCTGATGAAGGACACACGCAGCTGTGTATCCCTCAGCCTCTCTCCTCCAAGGTAATTTCCGCTGTCGTTAGAAGGCTGATGGAGGCAGAACACGTTTTTAAAAAAAAAAATCCACTCTATCAGTTATTGGAAATGCATGTAATATGCCTTTTTAATTTGTGGTCAGATGTCGCTGTGGTGAATTTATAAATAAGTCTGGTGTAATTAGACGGCAAATTTTCCATTGTTTAAAGAAACACTCTCCCCTTTTTTGTTTCTAAATTTACCGTGATAGAATGCAGTCATTAAGAGTTAATAGATACATAAGAAAGCAACTATTGATATATTTTATGTCTTTCCATTCTCCATTGTCTCTGTTCAAGGACGGTATCATCTACATGCAATTCTTATATTGATGTTGATTACAGCTTACATAGGAACAGCCTTGTAAAAATAACCTCAAAGATTGCAGTGCTGCATATGATATGGAAGGTTAACTCGTGTGAGACCACACATGGACTTTTTATCAGGCTTGAAAACAACTCATCAGTATGAGCCATTAAAAACATCCACCGACTTAAGACAAGAGCTTTTGCTGCAAATTTTAAGAGAAAAACAAGAGAAAAGCGGATATAGAGAAAGGTAAATAAATAAAATGTGCCTCTACAGTTAAAGTGCGCCGACGTCAACCGTCGGTAGTTTGGCCGCAACAGTTTTTGGGGTCACTGCACTGATCCATATCTAATGGAGAAGAGAGAAGATCATCCAGAATCGAGGCCTCAGCGCTAGCAGTGCTAACCAAGGACACGTCTGCAGGTGAAGGACCTGGATTCCACTAACTTCGATTTCGAACGCAGACCCCAGGCGGCCGAAGGTCCAGCTTGGAACCCCGGAACCGGGCCTGAGCAACTAGGTTATCAGATATCGCTGTAGAGCCAGAACCAGAAGTCTGGGGAAAAAAAACAACAACATAATTTCATATAACCACGTGATCGAGGCCCGTGTTGTACGGAAAGAATGATGAAAAATAACAGCAAAAGCCGAGCTCTTAGCCACAGCCTTTTAGCCAGCTTCATAGCCAGTATTTAGCCATAATCTGCCCGTAGCTCATCCCTTCATCTTTGCGGCTTAACACAAAGAATGCCGCCACATCTGCTCTTATTTACAGCCGCCTCATGTGGCAGAACACGGGTGACACTGTAAACACTGAAGACAAAGACATCATGGAGATCACGAAATAATAATAATAATTATAATAAGCTGGTTTCATTTCACTTGCTTATAGGTACTGAAGCCCCGAGTGCCACGCTGGTCTCAGCCAAGCGCGCCTGACACGCACAAAATTGCCAAACTGTCAGCCGGAGCGTTGCACGATTTGAAGTGATGTGAGTTCAGTTCAGTCGTCCGCCGAAAGCAAAAATGCCAAATCCCCGTGTTTGGTTTGCAGGTTACCCGATGAGGCGGCCGAGGAGTCTCCATGTTCAACGGATACCGGAGACAGCAGGGTTGATTTAACATCACGCAGTTCGACCAACCAGTCTTTGTACTTGGCTGGCACCTTCACACACACACACACACACACACACACACACACACACACACACACACACACACACACACGCGCGCACGCACGCACAGGTATCTGATTACGTTTGCCCCCTTTTTAAAAGACATTTCACCGGTTGGAACGCTTGGACTTTCAGGGTTCGTTTTTAATTTGTGATTTGTTTTCGGCAGAGGAGAGCTTAAATGAATATTTAGTCTGAGTTCCATCATCAGTGCCAGTTTTTCTTTTTTTTTTCTCTCTCTCTTTCCCCCTGCTAAAATATAAAAACCCTTGTGGTTGCACCAACCTGGCGTTACCTGTACAGTCCCTTTTTTTTTCCTCCTTAATCTCGTTCAATTAACACGCCTCCCCCGACTAACGGGAGACAGGCCCTAATTGGGGGAATATTAGAAACTATTATTCCTAATTAAACATCACAGAACACACTGTCAGAGTTGGACGGGCGGAAAGATTTAAGACGCGCTGAACCTCTGGCATCATAACAAAGTCTATTAGCGGAGAGAGAGACGGGGGACGCTTCAAATTGGCAAGCAGACGCGCAGGCACAACAAAACCCTGCCAGGGCTCTACTATAACAGGTGCGACTGTTTATATGTATATTCATGTATGACCACGCTGACAAAACACACACACACACACACACACACGTCATCGCTCTGTATTTCTTTAATAACGGCGACAAAAACGGCGATGTGCAATGTAAGGGGTCGCCTGGAAATCTGCTAGCTGCCCCGTGAAAGGGTCAGACAAACGTCGGGGAGCCGAAGCGTCGGATGTTTTCGAAGACGGTGGAGACCTAAACCAGAGGTGAGGGAAAAGTGGCCGCTGGATTCGGGATGTTGATGTTTTGACGTGGGACGGAGGAGCAGCCGGGAAAACCTGACGGGGATGCTAATGTGTCGGCGCTCTCTTCTGTTGGATTACCGTTCCAGTCCATCCACCGCTAGTGGCAAACCTTGAAAATTCAAACCTAACTAACCAAAGTGTAAAAAGTGTAGGTGCAGGTTTTGAAGTAAACTCATTAGGAGCAGTTGTTTGGAATCCATGGGCATTTCCCCTGAAAGGTTCAAAATTGAAGGTAAATGGTAAATGGGCTTGCATTTATATGGCGTTTTACTCAAAATACCCCGGTTCCACCGAGCAGTTCAGTTCAGTACGCGTTTTTTTGGCATTTCTACTAACAAAAGTTGTGGATGGTACCAAAGCACCAAACGATACCGTCTTTATTTTGGTAACCCCTTCATTGGGGTACCTAGCGCACTGAACCTCGTACCCGAAGGGTGGAGCTAGACACTCTGCAGTCGCCGATTGGTCACACAGATCGAAACCCGCTGGGCTGGTGGGAATAAATTATGAACTCAGAATGCGCCGTGTTCAAGTATATCACCGATTTTCGCCAGCAGAGATTCCCGACTTCTCGTTTTTCTGTGGAATATGGCAGCGCGTAATCACGGAGGGAGGGCGGAGATTACGGCGGGAGCTGGGCGGAGCGGCGAGGAACCAGAAGGTTCTCCAGTTGGTCTCCCAGAGAGGCTGAAGGACCCAAAAGCTAAAAGCTCTGCAGTGATTATCGTCTTATCGAAGAACGCAACAGCCGGGGTGGTGCGGACAGAAAGACGTGGATGTGGTTCTGCTGGATGACCATCGGGTATAAACCCTGCCTACCATATAGGGTACGGTCTGCGCCTTGGTAACGCTAACTAGATCCCGGGCTCATCATTCTGATGTGTAACAAAACTGAACTTAACGGCTTGATGGAAACAAGACTATCGCGCTCCACACCACCATGGCCTTATTAACCCATTCACACACACATTCACACACTAATGACATGCAAGGTCATCAGGAGCAACGACGAGTTCGGTATCTCTGTGGTTTCGGTTTCCATTATCCCTCCACCATCAAGAAAGATCTTCTAGGAAAGTTCTGAGGGGGCAAGGACACACAGGAGTGTCCTGTGCAGAAATCTTCAGGCGAGTAGCATGACCTATAAGTCTCATCGGGCAGCTTCAGCGCCTTAGCCCTCGAGTGCTTGAGTCCCAAAAAAAGTATTTCATTCCCTAATTGTACTTGAGCTCTTTGTCTGATGAAACCCAAATTGGTTCTGTGGACAGACGTTCCAGTCGAGAGACGATCCAAAAATTCTACTGAAACTGGCAAAAGTACAAAGGACACCCCCCCCTCCCCCGCTGTGTCGCGTGAGATGCTCAAGCTTTAGGACACTTCGCCTGAGCAATAACCGAGCTGATGTTGTTCCAGCGCCGGCGACCGCAGACTCTCCTCCTGCTTTAGTGTCCCTCACGTCGCAGCATGACGCCCCCCTTGATGATTTCAGGTTCGGGTTTATTGGTGCTTTACGGCCTCAGACCTGCTGTCACGCGCATTAAAAAAAATAGACACAAACATCACAGGCAGGCAACACGCGACGACACGCCCGCGCGCCCACGTCGCATCGGCATGCGAGCCGCGCGAAAAAAACACGCGCGTGCGCGCGTCCACGTGTTGCTTCATTGTCATTCGGGCACCTCTTTCATGTCGGCCTCGGCGAGGAACGGGGAAAAATAAAATTTGCAGGCACAAAGGCGCGCGCGAGCGGCAGATGAAGACGACGGCGCGCGAGCGCTGATAAAAAAAGGTACGCCACGGGAACGGAGGCTTCTTTGTAATATTAGCTGCGGCATGTCACGCCGAACGCGGGGAAAAGGTACGCAGCAAATGAAGTAACAGCTTGTAGGGGGAGAGAGACTTGAACGTCACGTCACAGCCGCCAACTGTCAGTCTGACAGAGCGTCCTCCTCAAAACCACCTTCTTCCTTGTAACAGTCATTTATTAATAGATCCATGCCAATTAACGCTAATGAGCGTTAGCGCTTAACAAGCAGCCGCACTGACAAGCCGCCGGCTACAGAACGCTATTAGCGGGACCCGCGGAAGAGTTTCCTTCCACGCGGCTCAGCCAGACGTGGAGGAACGACGGCGAATACGCCAGCTCGGTTCCGTGAGCGGCGGTGACGGGAGGAGCCGCTCTCAAGTGCCGTCTGCCGATGGAAGCGGCGAACACCGGTTCCCACTCGCTGCGGCAAGGATGGAATTCAGTCAAACGACCTGAAATCGCAGCGAAATGCAACCCTGTGGGCTTCGAAGGCTAGAATAAGAACCATAAATACACGTGAATAATTGAGAGCTGAAAAGTTCAGCACACTTAAACATGGCTGCGTGTTGGTTCCTATCAAAATCAGCAGTTCGGCTCTTTCAACGGTTTCTGACAACCTTGCCTCCGAAAAATGATGTTCCTAACGTGTATTTGTGCCGAACTGTCATGGTATGGACATCACGGTAAAGACAGTAATACGACGAACCACATCTAAGCGGGAAAATAGGCCGATCCAACATGGCAGTACCGACAGTCGATTCCAGGTGGCGGTGTAGCGCGTAAAACAACAGAAGACGACAAGGGGTAAAACAAAAGAAAACATTCGAGGCAGAAGCAAGATTATAGTGAGTTCAGAGGACAGTCAGGAGCCAGAAGACCCGCCTCCTTTTGTTAAAATCGGCTGGGTGAGGACATTTCGGCCTCTCCGCGGACGGCGACGGCAATCGACGGCGTGCCGGCGGAAACACCCCAAGCGTGCTAATGCGCAAGCAAATGCCGATCTCGGCTAAAGAACAGGAGCTAAACAACTTAGTCCCATTGTTTTTAGGAAGCCTCCCATTGTTTTTAGGAAGCCTCTACATGCGAAAGAGATTTCGGCCTTTACGTTTCAGTTGCATTTTTTTCTGAAGTTAAGTTACCCAGCGTGCCACTTGGCAAATGCCAGACGGCCGTGTCTGCTCCCTCAGTCCAGCCCTCCTATACTGGAGCAAGGCTGTCTCTTTTTTGGGGGAGGGTGAGCTTAAGCTTTGAAAGTTTAAATATGTTATACTGAAAGTGGAAGACAATGCACAAGTTCCATTTCGCTTCTATTTTGCAGTTTTTATAACCGCAAAAACCAGCTTTCCGTTCTGCAGCCGATCGCGACCTGTTGCCTTCTGTCTTTCGTCGGCCTGTTTTTGTCCGTTGATGACTGTTTATCGCGCCGCCGGCTGCTTCAGCTATTTGAGGTATTTCTAAACAAGCTGTAGCCGCAAACTGCTCTTAACCCACACTGAGCCCACGTCTGCGGAACCGACAGCATACCGACGCATGACCTGCGTGTCCATTACACCGCACAACATTCGGGCTCCTGATATCTTGTTGGAAATCAGTTTGCTTTCCCTTCGTTTTTCTTTTTTCTTCTTCTTTTTTTTTTTTTTGACCTGACAAAGTTCCCGGACGGATCAAAACGCTGTCACCATGTTACTATAATAAAGATTTATGTGGCCTGGCGTGAGTGTGCGGCTTTTACCCCCTTTTAGCGGAGACACACTCTGCCAACTACTCAACAGGTGCAGGGTCGAGGTGGAAGCGTTCGCGAAGGGAACGTTATTTTATTTAATTTTATTTATGGTACAACTGGTTTCTTAGAAGCAGCGGGTCTGGTGATGTGATGGCCTCTCACCTTTCCCTCAAACACACACACACACGCTCACAACACACACACCCAGACTCCATTCACTCGGTTTCCTTTCGTTTTTTTTTTTTTTTTTTTTTCCCTCGCACATTATAAACACAAACCTCGCACATGGATCTGGCATTTCTCTTGTTTTTACACACACACCATAAACATTAGCTACCTGCTCTCTCTCACTCAGGGCACACACACACACACACACACACACGCAGCCACACTTACTGACCGCTCTCCTGCCAAAAAGCCAATTACCCAGTCTGCTTTTCAAACAGGGCGTTCTGCATTAGCAGCGGGCCTGTGTGTTTAAACAGGACCAATAGTTGAAAGGTTAATTACTGATGCAGCAGTAAGCAGTCTGCAGTAATCACCGGCTATTACCTAATGCTGCAATCACTCACCGAAACATCAAGAAAATAGAGCAAGTCGGCGAAACGTTGACCCGCTCATATTTCACGAGTGCGCCGGCGATCCATTAAGCGTGTAAGTTGCTGCGCGTTAGCGGCGTAGATTAGCAGCAATCAGGGCGATCCGGCACACAATTTGAGGAGGGGCCACAGTTTTATAATGTGTTACTTCTCTCACCGACACCGAGTGGTTACCAGCGCCAGTAATCAATAACAATATTTAAAAATAGTGGCAGGGTTTTAAACTCCGTGGTAACATCTGATGGCTGGCTAGCACAGCCGATTATTCAAAATTAAGTCAAGAAAGCACGGTTTTCTTTTTGTTACGTAATGTAATTCTTGGCTTTGCATGGAAAAAAGTAGGGGAGAGTGGGGCACAATCAATCACATGTAGATTTTCGAGGAATGATAACAAAAATAAACTGGTTGTGTCGTGGTTTCAACACAAGTGGGGTACACGTCGACGCCACGAATGAACGCGCTTCTTACTCAAGCCCCGCTAAGACCTGCAACGAGTACACGAACACGATTCAGGCAGCAGAATTGCAATTAAGATAGAATAACACGCAGCTGCCACGTGCTGCCAGAACACCCCGTCTTCATTACAAGATTTTCCATGAAAACGCGTCAAACGGGAGTCCACTTTTTTTTTTTAAAACGCTGGAGAATGTTGGAATCACATCCTGACTTGACCCTCCTTGTAACTCCATAAGCGGTGGGTGTTACGTTTGACCCCGCAATAGGTGGTGCCCTGTGCGTCCCTAAAGCTATCTTAACTTGCACTGGCAAACACTAGAATAAATGTTGATTACAGTTGAAACCACTGATGCTAAAGTCATTAAATGGGAAACTCTGATACCAAGTAAACTAAAGCGGAGGCTGGTTAAGCACTCGCACTGTGATGGATTTGCTGTGATTCCGCATGACTTCCAAAGCTGCTGAGGGTTAGCAATTTCTTGGTTTTCAATGGGAAGGTTTTTTTTGTTAAATACAAACCCGGTTTGTTGGGTTTTTTTTGCATAGCTTAGCCATTTTAGGGTAATTCAAGGAGCTGAGATGACAATTCTAAAAAAAAATTAAAAAATTAATATCCTCTGGCAAATTTGAGCTATTTTCATTCAACACAGCCAAAATGGCATGAAAATAATTTTAAAAAACTGGATCAAACAAAATTTCTTTCGGATCTCTTCAGGGTTAAACCAGCAACATCAACCAAGCCAAAGAGAATGTTTAGGGTCAATGGGCCTAACCAAAGCAGGACTTGGAAGGTTTTTGTCAACGGCGGCTGTACGTTTCTCATTTTGTGAAAAGTCAAGACTGAAAACAAGACTTCAAAACCATTTTGAATACTTGGATTTCATTTTGTCAACAAGTATCATAAGGTCTGGACACACAAAAGTTAGGGTTAGTGGAAGTAGGTTAAAAAGGGACCTGTTGTCAAGGTTACACGCGACGACACGGTTGGTGGTTGCACCACGAGCACAGCATCGCCAGTTCAAATGGTGGCTATCGGAAGTGGAAGTAGTATTAGAAATAGTAGCAGTTGTGGTGACGTCAGCAGAACCAGCGGTGCCATTACTAGCAACGTGACATACGGCAGCATCAGACACTAGAATTTGCAATTAATGCAGAAAACGCATGTGGATGCTAACTGCTGAAAGGAAAACCGAAAACGCTCGGAGAGAAGAGACTTGATTGTACGATATATATATATATATTTTTTTGTCTGTGTCGGCCACAAAAATGTGGCAAATCCCGCCTCGCGGCACTTGGAGGGTCCTGGAACAAAATCTGTATGTCGCTTGGTTTGGACGGTCACATTTTCTGAATCGGCACAAACGTTCCTACGTTTTTACTGAAAACGGTGCACAAATGGTGCGAGTTGTTCAGAAAATTCCGAGAGAATGTGAAACGTCGTCTACGCTGTGAGCCGCGACGCCACCGCTCCCGCTCACACAACACACACCCATGACAAACTCCGAAATGCTTCAAAAAACTTAAACTGCTATATTTCAAGAACTAAAAGAGATATCCATGAGAGAAAAAAATGCAAACCCACTTCCCGAAGGTCTCGTCGACATTTAAAATTTTAAATGGAGTTTTTCGGTCAAGGTATGGCGCAGGAGTTAACTATCAAAGCGGGAGTGTGTTTCAGAGGATTTTGAGTCTCTCCATTCATTCCTATGGGAAGTTTTTTTTAATGAAAAATGCTGGTAACTTAACTGAATATTTAAAAAAAAAGTATAACAAGTAGAGGAGATGTCGAACAAAGCCAATTGATTCCTCAATAAGCCGCATATTTTCATACTTGAGTGGTTTCTGTGGCACAAACGGTCCTGGAGTTATCCCACGGTGAAAACAAGTGCCGAAGAAGAAAACGGGACAACAGCGCCGCTAACGGCTTTGGCATTCGCGCAGTGATCGCGGTGATTCGGGGTCCAGCGGTTGTCAAAGTTTAACCGGAGTGACGGCAAAATCACTCCAACACCTAAACCCGTCCTCGCCCCTTCTTCTTTTAATTCATTGATCTCATCCGTTTAATTAATTTCCTCCCGTAGCCTCTGATGTTCAGGCGCTGCATGGCGAGTAATCGCACTCTCTTTTCTCTTTATCTCTCATAAACCCCCCCCCCCCACTTACCCCCGTCTGCACTGACCCCTCCTTTTCCCACTTTTCCCACCCCATTGCCTCCCCACCTTCCCCTCACCACCACCACCTCTCCACACCTCCTGTATTGTAACATATGTGGATTTCTCAGTTGTGTTTCTCACCACCGGGAAAACATATTTTGGACACGCGAAGAGATGATCCACAGCGCACCACCTATTCATCTCCTCTTGACAATGGATTTGCCAAGTTTTTTTTTTGTGTGTGTAATTTAAAAAGGCGTCTGTTTTTAACACAAATATGAGATTATGGTGTTTACAGCAGCTCTCAGCGTGGTAGATCCAATGTCACACACACACACACACACACATCAACACAGTGGGGCGTCCGCCTCCTGGATGAGATACCGAACATTTCATCCCAGTTCCAAATGATCTTCATTTGGGTGCTTTTCCATGAAACGGGGGGAATTCCGGTCGCCTGA
>CAAKHG010045348.1:0-14558 GCA_901007715.1 Dactylopterus volitans
AAAAAAATTCTTTAATTAATTCCTTTTTTTTACTTTCGCTTCCTGGACGAGTTCGCCGGACGCGTGACGTAACTCGCGCTGACGTCACGGGGCTGACGACTGCGGAAGTGGGTCTGCTGGGCGCTAGCCTGCCCCCAAACCAAAACACAGGCTGCTGCTTCCCCCCCCTCCTGCCAAATGTGAGAGGGTTCGGCACCTGTCGACGAAGATATCGATTATCGGCGCCGTCTTGGCTCCTGAGAGCGGGAAATATATAAAAAAAGGACGAAGCTGAGCGGCGGAAATGGAGGTAAGTGCCCGGCGCGAGGCGAGTTAGCTTTAGCATGGACGTAACCTGAGTCGGCTGGCCGCTGTGCTGTGCTATGATGTGCCCTCCTGTCACTGCTTAGTCGTATAATGTCGCCAGTCAGAGGTGGCAGCGGGTTAACCACGATAAGCTAGCTACGTTTATATCAGAAAAGCACGCCGGGCTCCATTTTCTAAAAGAAAGTCGGATTGTAGCATAAACGCAGGCGAGCTCCAAGCAGCGTGTGGTGCCAATTCCTCCCGTTACAACTGCTGTACTTGAGTAGTATTCGTCGTGGCATCAGCGCCGAATTAAAATGCGGCCCTTAATGACACAGAAAACATATTACATAACGTGCCAGCAGATAAGTAGCCCCCCCTCAGCTGGCAGTGGGGCTTCAAAGCTAACATTTTTCAATGGGAGTTCTGTTCAAGTCATGCAGACTCAAACGCGACAGAAGCTCCGTCTCATGCTCCAAAAGTAACCTGCATCCTCTTTGCTTTTTGACGTCTCTCATTGCTGCAGGACGCTGGCGGCACTGCAGCGGCGGAGTCCGTGGCCCCGTCCCCGGCTGGTACGCCCAAGTCGAAGGTATTTCACTGGTTTCTTAAAGTACCAGGTATCAATGTGTGATTGTGTTATGTGTAAAGAACAAAAAAAAACCAAGTGTATTGGCTTAGATCCACGACCTTCGTGTTTCTTTTGAACATGAACTCTCAGTTGGACACGCTGTCCAAAGATGACCTCATCAAGTTTGCCAAGAAGCAGATGGCTGCGTTCCAAAAGATGAAAAGCAAATGTTCAGGTAAACAACTTCTCTTGTAGGAGTTAGGTAGGTTTGTAGTTGTGTGTGTGTGTGAGTGAGTGAGAGTGTGTGTGGCTTCGCTGACCTCAGGCCTGATTTACAATTCCAGACTTGGAGAAACAGGTGGAATCCCTCACGCAGCAAACCAGAAACCACGGCAGCGCTCCGCAGGACTCCACCATGATACAGGTTTGTGGATTCTACGGAAGCGTCTCATGTTTTTATGATTTTTTTTTTTTAAATTTCTCCAATCGTTTTCACGCTGCGCGACTCTGCCGTGTGCCTTGACAGGAGCTGACTGAGAGGATGGATGCGTTGCTACTGGAAAAGGCGGAAACCCAGCAAAGCCTGGTGTTGTCACGTAAAGACTTAGAGAGGATAAAGCAGCAAGCTAAGGTGACGTAACGCACAAAACGACGTCTTTAAAAGTGTCAAAGGATTAACTTGATTTCCTTTAACGCCGCCGTTTTTTTTTGTGTATTTTACAGATTTTAAGCCAAGTCCGCGGGCGTTTAATTTGATCGGTGTGTGTCATTTTTAACAGGACGATGTCGCGATGCTGCGGGGGGAGCTCGACCGCCTGGCAGAGGAGCACCAAGGGAAAATCAGGGCCTTGGAGGCGAGCGTTGAGGAGGCTAACGGTAAGCATCGGGAAGAAGTGGCTCGTTTCCAGAAACTGCTGGAAGAGCGAGAGGCGGCTGAGAGGGAGAGCGAGCGAGAGAGGCAGCGGCTGGCGGAGCGCGCCGACATCGAAGCCCGCCGTCCCTTGGAAGCCCAGCTCGAGGCTCTTCGGGCTCAACTCGACGCGGCGGAGGAAAGGAACTCGGAGGCGGCGGCCGAGCTGCGGGAGGGCCACCAGACGGAGCTGGCTGAAGCCAGGCGAGAGGTGGAGGCCCTGAAGGAGGAGCTGGCCCAGAGGAGCCTGCAGCACGAGGAGGAGATGAGGGCTCTGGAGGACGACTGCGAGATGGAGAGGGAGCGTCTCCTGCTGCTCCACGACGAGCTGAGCGAGCAGCTCGCGCTCAAAGGTACGACGGCTCTTTTCGCCCCGGAAGCAGGACGGCCAGAACATGAAGGGAGGAGCTCTGCCGTTATTATGTGGTCATGGCAGCAGAGGGCAGGGCCAGCTCATGGAAAGGTTCGGCCGAATTTAAGGGTTATTTTGCGAGCGACTCAGCTGTTGATTGAAAAAGGAGCCGAATATTAATCTATGATTAGTCCTATACACCAGTTAAGCAAGAGCCCTGCCAATAACTCTCCCTTCAGCAGGAGTTTTATGTTGAATTTTTAATGAGTGATTTGTCCCTAATATTTTGGTCATCCAGTTCATATGCATTAGGGTTACCAAAATATTAGGGACGCCTCTCAGTGTAACCCAGTACAGCTCAACAGCGTCATTAATTACAGTCCCAGTCACAATCATTGAAATGTGTCAACTCTTCTCTCAAATAGATTCAATAAAAATTCAACTCTTATTGCGGGGCTGTGGCGTTATATTCTACGGTAAACATGCAATGGGAACAATGGGTGTAAATTCGGTCTAAAGAATTTTTATGGAAAAATTCCCGCTTCATTTTTGGCACAAGAGAGGCAGTAAAATCAGCAGTGCTTGTTAATAGTTGAGTGTTATCGGTAGATTGTTTGCTCTCTGGCGGCGGGTTGGATGGAAAGCTTGGTGTGACACTCATGATGGCACAGTAAATACTGTATGGAGGTATATGTTAGCGACCTGTTAGCTTGGCATAGCATAAAGCCTGGGAACAAGCGGGAAGCAGCTGGTCTAATTCCAACTGTAAGATGTTCCTCCTACGAGCACCATCGATGGTTCATTAATTAACACATCATAGCTCAATTTTAATTGGTGCAAGACCTGGAAAAATAGAGCGTCAACTCACTGTTTGACATGCGGTAACAAGCTTGACATATTTCATGTCTCTTGAGTAGTTGCCAGGCAACACGAAGAAGAAGAAGAAGTGGTTACTGGTCCCAGCCGGAAAATAGTTTATTTCATTTTTGTGTGGTTTACAAAAATGAGATAAAATTTGATGTTAATGGTGTCAATTATTTCCAGTCTTCCAGTGGCAGGCTGCAGCTTTATTTTACATGGACACACATGAGAGTCGTATCGATCTTCTCATCCATCACTGCCAAACAGCAACAAACATATTACAAATAGGCAGAAACTCCAAAAGTGTTTTGCGGACTCAGACACTAAGTTAAAAAAACAAAACCAAAAAAAACCTGTTTAGATGAGATTTTACACCTTTATTTTTCCAGAGAGCTACTTGCAGGATGTGCAGGAGGAAGACGAGGAACCCACCCGTGGATCGGGCATCGCCAAAATGCTGGAGCTGTCGGGCTGCAGCCAGGGGGCCTCCGGCCTTGCTGAGGGGGCGGAGACAGAGACCGGACGACTGAGAGCAGCCCTGGAAGATCTTCAGGCTCAGAACACCATGCTGCAGGACGAGCTCACCCTGCTCGGTAACATGAAGAGCGAGCTGGAGGCCGAGCTGGAGAGGGCCAAGGAGGAGTTCCAGATGGAGAGAGAGGAGATGGACTTCAAGATCAACGAGTTGCAGATGAACCGGGAAAGTGGCGCGCCGGACCACGTGACACGTGTGGACCCAGAGCAGCAAGAAAGCCAAGGAGAGCTCCATGAACAGGGTGAAGCACATAGAAACGAAGAAGATGCCAGTGGAGGTGGCGCCAAAGAATCGGCAGCCAGTCCAGTCCAAGACCAAAACACCTTGAGTATAGAGGAGCAACAGAAACTAAACCAGGAGCTGAAGAACCTGTGCGAGGTCTTGACCAAGGAGAGAGACTCCGCCCTCTCAGACTGCAACCAAATGAGGGATATACTGCAGTGCGTGGAGACGGAACTGGGTCAGAAGACAAAAGATTTTGTTCTCCAGTACAAAGCCATGAAGGAGCAGGGGGCTAATACTTTACGAGACCTCCAAGGCCAGGTAGAGCAGCTTAGCCAGGAGAGGGATGGGTTGTTGGCAAGAGTCGGAGAGGTTTCAGAGGAGAAAAATGCTCTGATGGAGAACGTGCAAGAGCTAAAGCTGAAGCTAGAAGGTGCCCCAGGTGAGCTCCAGAAACTCCAGGCCTCCCTAGAGGAGCAAACGGCTCAGTGCTGCAAGGTGAATCAGTCAGTGGAAGAGCTAACCAAGCAAAACGAGGAGATCCTCTCTCAACTTCAGATGAAGGAAAACCTCTCCGAGGACCTGAGACAGACTGTGAATATGCTGACTGAAGAGCGAGACAGTATGCAGTCCCTGCTCCAGCTGCAAGAGGAGAAGATGCAGAAGCTCGCCAGCGAGAGAGCAGAGGAAACCGAGAGACTGCTGGAGGTGAAGGAGAAGCTTTTGCTTAGAGAGGCGACGGAGAAGGAACTGGACATCTTGAAGAGAGAGACGGAGGATGAAGCGCAACATCTGAAGGAGGAGCGGGGAAAAACCGAAGCCAGCCTGAGAGAGGAAGCGGGGAGGATGCAGGAAACAGTTTCCTCTTTGGAGCTGACCATAAGGGACATCTCGGCTGAAAAGGATGACCTCCATCGAAAACTGGAAGAGGCACTCTCAGGGCTTTCTCAAACCCGTGAAGAGAGGGAGAACTTTGGCTCCAAGCTGGCCGTTGCGGAGGTTCAGCTGGAGCAGGCGGCATCGGAAAAGCATCGCCTCGAGGCAGGGTTGAATTCGCTGACAGAGGAGGCAGAGCAGGCCCGCAGTACCATCAGAACTCTGGAGGAAAATCATTCCGAGGTGCTAAAAAACACAGAGGAGGAGATGAGGGAGCTCCGAACCTGCTTGGAAGAGCTGGAGAAGGAGAGGAGTTTGTTGAGGAGGAGTCTTGAAGAGGCTCAAGGCGAGGTACAATTAGAGGAGGTGCAGAAGGAGCTCCAGGCTCACATCAGGGAGCTGGAACAGGAGAGGGACATGCTGAGGAATAACCTGGAGGAGGTGGTGAGGGATGCCGAAGGGCTGCAGAAAGACCTAGAGGATATGAAGGCAGCCAACGAGAAGATTAGCGGTGAGAACCAGACACTCCAGGCCCAGGTCTCTCTGATGGCTCAAGAGAAAGAGGAGGAGGAGGAGGAGAGGGGAGAAGTTGAGAACATGGAGAAAGAGAGGAGAGAGCTTCAGGAGCAGCTGACGGAGAAGGACTCGCTCATATCTCAGTTGAGGAGCGACGTGGCTGCTCTCCAGGTCAGTGCAGCTCCTGATGTTCCTCTAAGAATGACCTTCGTCCTCCAGAAGATTTGATTCTTCCATCTTGCAAGATTGCTGGCATCTTTGCTGTTCCACATTTTTTATGTATTTCATGGGGGTGGGGAAGGTAGAAGGCTGAATATTTTAAGTTAAGATGGAAACTGGGTTTAAACTTCCACAGAGGTCCATGAAATAGCTCCAGAGAAAAATGTCCTGAGCCTCCCCCCAAATTTAATAAGTCATCCAACCATGCTCCACCATTCCAACATTATCTTTATTATTATTAAAGGGTAATGGATTATTATTGAACTCTAATGGATCGTAGGTTCCTCTTTGGTCTAGGTGCCACACAAAATTTCTCCAAGTCAGTGCAGCTCCTGATGTTCCTCTCAGAATGACCTCCGTCCTTTAGAAGACTCGATTCTCCCACTGAGGTTTTGCAAGATGTGGGCGGAGAAGAATATTTTTCCTTGTCGCTCCATGATTTCATGGATTTGACTTTGGGTGCTTTGGGAAGGGTAAACCCGAAGAGACCGGCAAGAATGGGAATGACAGATTTGACACTTGGGAAGATATTTTGTTAGACGGGAACTGTGAGGAGCACAAACGTCCACAGAGGGTCATGCAGTAGTCTCAGACAAAAATGTGCAGGTCCTCCCCCAAATTTAATGCTCCACCGTTCCACCTTTTTGATTGTTATTATCAAAATTCAATGGATTGTCCAACAAAGTTTAGGGGGGAAAATCCGGTCCAGTAACGTGACCCTGCTAATCGATAACTGGGGGTTAAAAAAAAAAAGAAGAAGAAGAGGTGATGATTGATGTGTTATTCCCTGTGACCTCCTCCCCGTCTTAACTCTGATGTCGCTCCGTCAGGACTCTGCTGCCCAGTCTGCTTCCTCCAAGGAAAACGTCGCCGTGGAAATCGCGGAGAAAACAGGTACGGAGATAACGGCCCTGGGAAGAATCAAATTAGGCAGTGGGTGTGATTGCGATTGTGTCAGTCTGACCTTTTTTTTTTTTTTTTTTTTGCGAACGCTTCCCCCAGCTCTCCTGGAGAAGGAAAACAAGGAGAAGGACGAGAGGATGATCAAAATCAAGGCGGTGGCGGTGAAAGCAAAGAAGGAGCTGGACGCCAGCAAGAAGGAGGTAGCGTGAGGCGTGACATTTCATAACCGCGCGAGCGCGCGCTGTAATGCTTCATTAACAAAAAGTAATTCAGTTTTTGATTTAAATGCTTTTTTTTTTTTTTTTTTTGTAGAGAACATGACATTTAAAGAAAAATAAATCTACTTTTTCTCAAATTGCATAATATGGGAAAGCAGGTCAGGTCACTTCTGTCAAATATAGATTTTACAATTAATATACATTTTCCCCATTTTCCTTTTTTGTGCAGGTTGGAGCCCTCAAGGAGGAAATAGCCTCACTTAAAGCAGAGCGGGAGAAAGTGAACAGCTCAATGAAAGACATCATCCACGGCGCCGAAGGCTACAAGGTGGGACTGAAAAGAGTCTTGAGATATCAGCTATAACAGTCCAACACGATTCCATATGGATATATATATGTATATATGCATCATTCACATGATGTGTCCACGTCGACCATTTTAAAACAAGGTGCCGTACGACATTTAGGCTCTGTGATCGTCAGTGAGTCAGTAACAAAGGGTTAAAGACGTCATTTTCCATCTGCCGTAATCGTACAGGCGGGGCTTTGTATCAGCTCACCAAACACGCGAGTGTAAGGCCCTCAAACCTACACGCAGTGTGTCATAAAACAAATAACACTACATGATGAAATTAAAAATACTAGGGATGACAGAGACTGAGCGTATGTACCCATTTACTCATTTTGCATAGTGGGCTAAAAACTAGAAAGTATGTGATGGTGGATGTTATGAAATGAGTCACTGTACACCGCTCGGCCCGAACCTTAAAGCCACTGTACTGTAGAATATAATGCAACAGAGCTGCAAGTAATTCTCTTTTCAGGCAGAATTGATTGATTTTTGACTGTACTGGGTCACACTGAGAGGCGTCCCTAATATTTTGCCACCCTAATGCATATGAGTGGGGAGTGACCAGAATATTAGGGACGCCTCTCAGTGTAACCCAGTACAGTCCAACAACAGCCTCACAAACTACAGTCCCAATAACAATCATTCAAACATGTCAACTCCTCTCTCACACACATTCAATCACAATTCAACATAAAACTCCTCCTGAAGGGAGAACTGATGGCAGGGCTGTTGTATTATACTCTATGGTGGACACGCGGTGGTCGTAATCTTATGGCTGATTGGTGTGATACTGTTTTGGTGTGGCAGCTATGTTGGATAAAATGAATCGTAACTATTTTGTGGCCAATTCTTAAAAGTAACCATATTATTATTATGTATTATATTATTTACTTTCTTCTTCTGTGGATTTCTTTCACATTCAAGCAAAGTTGCTATCTGAAATATCCCTGACGGTGTTGATCTTAGATCGAACTGGGATTTGAGAACTGGGAGATTCTGTGTGTAACGCAGCTCCCGGGTTTGCTGCCACAAACGGCTCCCAGAATACACTGGGGTTTATGACCGCGCCGCCAAAATAAACGAAGCCACTTGGCTGTGTCTAATGAGAGCGCCTGTCCCAAACTCAGTTGCTGGAGATGCATCGTGTTTACTGTCGCTGCTGGGTTTCGGTAATGAATAAATGTGTGTGTGTGTGTGTGTGTGTGTGTGTAGAACCTGCAGATAGACTACGACCGGCAGACAGAGCAACTGGATAAAGAGAGAGAGAAGGTGGAGGCAGCCGAGAGACAGATTGCTGAGCTGACCAAGCGACTCAGCAGCGCTGTCACACAGGTGAGGTGAATACACACTCAATCACTCACACACACACACACACACACACACATGCGCGGTCATTACCACGAACAAACACACAAACCGCTCGCCAGTAAATCTAAGCAGCGCCGCTTTGGCCGGCGATACATCCCCACAATGCTCCCCTCATAAGGCTGCTCCCATCTGATTTACAGCCAGTCATTTTTTTGCCCGGCGACACTTTCCCCCAGCTATGCCTGACAGCCCGGCGCCCACAAATGGCCCATCAGACGTGAATGGGTGAGCCGGGGAGAGACTCTGTTTATATATATATATATTTACATACATACAGTATATGTATACTCCCCTCCCAGAGCTCATAACTGTCTCTTTCCAATGAGAGAACAACCAGCAGGTAAATGGAGCCCGGCGAAGCCTCCATCTGCCGTCGCTCTCGTGCGACGCCATTTTCTGAGACGCCCCTTTTATTTTAGAGCGCGCTCCCCGGGTCCTCGGGGGGGGGGGCGGCAGACTGGAAAGCCAGTCAGGGTTTTCCGGAGTACATCTGCACATCTCTGTTTACCAATCATGGCTTCAGCGTTTGGCTGACAGATGACGGGAGGCGGCTGCCGATGGCGCCTCGGATATTCCTCGCAGAGAGAGTCCACAGAGCCCCGCAGCTGTCAGATCCGCAAGACTGACTCTCAGACGTTTTCACGCAGGTTTGGCTCCATTTGCCTGCAGCTGCGTTTTCCAAGGCGGAACCTCTAATCTGTAAAGAAGTAGCATTTCTTAAGAGCCTTCGCCAGGCTTTGTCCGCCCCCTCATGTGGAGCCGGACTGAACGTAGAACATGAACAACAAATCCTCACAGCGGGCAAAAAAAACAACAACCCCAAAACAAACCACGTAGCTCTTTGTTAACATGCTGCGACGAACAATAGTCGATAATAGGTTTTTAATTTGTCAGCACCGCCTCGGAACACGTCCTTCTAACAAGAGGAAAAAGTCGCTGAGATCAGTAAAGGGTAGAAATGTGGCTTCTCGTGGATGTCACGGACTATCTCGAGATCTTATCCCCTGAACTGGTAAACATCCCTGTCGGTCGCCGTAACCTGGAGTGTTGGTGCTTTTTTTTTTTTTTTTTTTTTTACAGACGGAGCTGCTGAGCAGTGAGAAGGAGGACCTGCTGGCCAGCTTGGAGACTGTTAGGAACACGGTGAGGCAGCTGGAAGCCCAGAACCAGGAGCTGCACAGGCAGTCAGCAAGCGTGGACAGGGACCTGCTGGCCGAGAGAGCTATGAAGGACCAGAAGATCAAGGTGGAAACAAAGAGACGCCGCGTGCAGGCGCCTGTTATGTTGCTATGCTGATTGTTACCGTTAAACTGGCTGCAGTTTCAGTCCACCCTCAGACCGACGTGCTCCTCTGGAAGTCGATTTGAATAAAACGTTCTGTTGTTTGAATATGAAAAAAAAACAAAAAACCCTTGTTTGCATGTTTGTCTGCTCTTCCAGGAGTTGTCAGCTGCCATGAAAGAGGTGGAGGAGCTGACAGCTCAGCTCCGCAAGCAGCAGCAGCAGTCTCAGCAGACCGCCCAGGAGCTGGAGCAGCTACGCAAGGTCCACACACACACACACAGTCTCACACACACACACGCGCGCGCACACACAACTCTCGGCTTTTCAGACACTCGCGTCTCAGAGGGCTTGTCCAGTCAAGCGACTGGCCTGGTGATGGCCGGCCTGCAGCCACGGCAGCTCCTCTCGGAGAGGAAGAGAGCGAGTGCAGCCTGCAGCTCAGGAACTGCTGGAGCTTTTTCCATTAGCCGAGATGTTCGCGGTGCTGCAAGTGCACACGGACGCTGCCAGGAGGTCTGACTTTGTCACGAGCGCACATTGTTAGGAGAGACACGCTCTGGACTTTTGAGGCTGTACGTACACCACACATGCACCATCCAGCCATAAGATTATGACCACCAGCCCAATGTTGTGTAGGTCCTCCTTTTGCTGCCAAAACAGTCCTGACCCGTGGAGGTCCGGACTCCACTAGACCTCTGAAGGTGTCCTGTGGTATCTGGCGCCAAGATGTCAGCAGCAGATCCTTTGAGACCTGTAAGTTGTGAGGTGGAGCCTCCATGGATCAGACTTCTTCGTTCGATGCTGGATCGGATTGAGATCTGGGGAACTCTGGAGGCCGAGTCAACACCTTGAACTGGTTGTTGTTCAAGGTTGTTGTGTTCCTCAAACGTTCCTGAACTGTTGTTGCTTTGTGTCAGGGAGCATTATCCTGCTGGAAGAGGCCACTGCCATCAGGGAATACCGTTTCCATGAAAGGGGGGACATGTCTATCAGAACCAGCTTTCACAGTTTCAGTCGTCTGAGCTCCAGTAGCTGGTCTGTTGGATCTGACCACGCGGGCCAGCCTTCACTCCCCACCTGCATCAGTGAGCTTTGGCCTCCATGACCACCTCTTTTCCTTCCTTGGACCCCTTTGATAGGTCCTGACCACTGCAGACCAGGAACACCCTACAAGAGCTGCAGTTCTGGAGATGTTCTGACCCGGTTGTCTAGACTTCAGTTTGGTCCTTGTCAAAGTGGCTCAGATCCTCACACGGCACCATTTTTACTGATTCTAACAAATCAACTTTGAGGACAAAATGTTCACGATGTAGAGGGGTCCGTCTTGCCTCGTGATCCAGCCCTCCATCGACGAACAATGGCGGAAGTGACCGTCCTACACCATCTATTTATAGATCTGCAGTAATAATTCCCAAACATGTTTTTTTCAGTCACCTGTCAAATAGAAATAACTCACAGGTGTTTATTCTCGTCAAAACAGTCTTTTACAAGCCTTACGACCTGCCTCCACCCGCCTAACTGCCAGCTCTCCTCCTTCAGGAGGCGCAGCAGAGCTCTCTGCTGGACATGGAGATGGCCGACTACGAGCGTCTGGTGAAAGAGCTCAACGCCAGGCTGTCGCAGAGAGACGAGAGTGCCGAGGAGCTCAGAGCTCAAATAGCCAGACAGACCCAGAGGGAGGAAACGCTCAAACAGGAAATAGGTACGCACGACGCTTCAGTCTCAGCCCACTCAGTTTCTGTGCTGTGTTTCATATTGATGTCATTCTTCATCACAGCCATCCATCATTTTCCCACAGAGCCCAAATGATTCACTGGAACTCCTTGAGTTGCCCTCTCGCCGTTTTCTGTGGCTCCTCACTGTCAGATGTTTAACGCTGGCAAAACAGTATCAATTATCAATGTGTTTTTCCTTTTTTTGATTTGTCTTTGTGTGTGCGTGCGTGCGTGCGTGCGTGTGTGTGTGTGTGTGTGTGTGTGTGTGTGTGTGTGTGTGTGTGCGTGTGCCCGCATCTCCAGAGGCTTTGAAGTCCCAGTTAGATCAAGGGGAGGAGAAGACCTCCAAGATGAAACAGCTTTTGGTGAAGACCAAAAAGGACCTGTCCGACGCCAAGAAACAGGTCTGTTACTGTGTGTGTGTGTGTGTGTGTGTGTGTGTGTGTGTGTGTGTGTGTGCGTGTTTGTGTGTGTGCCTGCGCGTCTGTGTTAATTCCAGTAACTGGGAAGCTGTTGGGAGTAGTTGAGTAGTTTGTCTTTTGTATGCATTGCAGTGTTTGCTAATATGGATGTATTCATTTTAATTTTCACGGTGTGTGTGCGTGTGCGTGTGTGTGTGCAGGAGAGCTCCCTCATGGTGCTGCAGGCCTCTTTAAGGGGAGAGCTGGAGGCCAACCAGCAACAGCTGGAAAGCTCCAAGGTGAGACGTCCAGCGATTCCCTGCTCTTTTAAAGATATATAATTTCGTCAGATCAACACTTTGCCTTCAAAATTCCCATCTTATGGCGTGTGTGTGTGCGTGTGTGTTTTTAGATTGAGCTGTGTGAGCTGACAGCCGAGCGCCATCGCCTGCAGGAGCAGCTGAGGTCTGCTTTGGAACAACAACAGAGAACCAGCAGCTCCCTCCAGCAACGCATTAACAGCCTGCAGCAGGAGAGAGACACCGCCAAGGTGCGCGCACGCGCTCACACACACGCACACGCACACGCACACACACACGCACACACACACACACCAGTGTATTGCTCCCCCTTGACTGGATGAGGGTTCAGTGAATTAAGTGCTACTGACAACTTTGTTTGTTTTACTGCATCCAAAGTCACAAATCTAAGAACCAGTGAATATTTATATAATAAACAAAATATATAAATGACCAATCAGGCAATCAATTACTTGCCTACAGGACAAGAGGAATAGAAATGGAAATAGAAATACAAACGTACTTTATTGTCTCCCTTTGTAGACAAACAGAAATTTGTCTTTGCTAGCATATGTGCGAAAATTGTTTTGAAAAGTTTCATTGAAGACACAACAAAACACATCAACATATCAACGTGTACATTAAAAAAAAAAAAAACAAGGCCCCAGACCTCCCATTCTGTATGCCTTAGATGCCGGACAGGACAAAAAACAAAACAAAAAAAACAACGTGTCATATCGAAGCGTACATATCAAACGAAACATTTACACAAGACGCTCACATGAAGCGAAACAAACTTAGCTAAAATTGGAGACACTATTCTGTTTTGGTGGAAAAAAAACATGTGATGTTTGACACACCGTAACCTGCAGAGCATTACAACATCTGTGACTCAAGATGGGTAATAAATAAATAAATAAATAAATAAAGAAATGACAAAGCAGAGTGGTTCCACCTATCAATCCTTAACTTTCGGTCATCACACTCATATGGTGGCAAAATATTAGGGACGCCTCTCGGTGTGACCCAGTACAGTTCAACAGCATCACAAATTACAGCCCCAGTAACAATCAACCATTCACATATGTCAAAAAAAAAGCTGAAGCTACATATGAACAAAAAAACTTAACGTGCACATTCTAAATGCCAGTGGCTGCGTTTATACGGCGCGCTCTCAAACGTAGAGGTACTCTTAAGTGCTTCACATTTTCAGCTCATCCACGCGCGTTCCCACGCTGATGGCGGAGGGCTGCCATCAGCGCGCCGGCTTGCTCGTTAGGAGCAATTAGAGGGTTCGGTGTTTTGGTTTCTTATATTTCTTTGCCTCTCCGCACTCCCCCGTCACCACCTACATTGTCCAGCCTGTGCAGTTTTTCGTCCCCCTCGTCCCTTTCTGTTAACGAAGCGAATCCACGTTACCGCGCCGAGATATTAACATTTAAATCCCCGTCGGGCGCTCCGACCGACCGTCGCTGGCGAGCGGCCGCGCATGGAGATGACGTCTTTGTGAAAGAGATGGCTGGAAAGACGCTCAGAAATAACTGGGTCTTTGACCTTATTAGAGAGGAAAACACAAGCACTCTTAATAATAGATGCATTCATGCACACCAGCCTCGGCGGAGCCGAGGTGCCGCGTTTCCACGTCAGAATTCACGTTCCATTTTGGCTCACCCGAGGGGCTTTTTCTCTGGTGTTCATCCAGAGAGAGGAAGTGCAGTTAGAGAAATCAGAATATAATCCAGTAGGTTGAGGGTTATATTACACCGCTGAATAATGGAATTCATCAAAACTCACAGATTATGAATTCAAGCAAAACAGATATATAAATGTGTGACTTCAGAAAATCTGTGAAAAACGGGAATGACACCGAACACTTTTCCATCATGTGGTGAAACTATGGCAAATGATGACATTCATCTTTATTTTGATTATAATGATCTCAACAATATCGTTTCTCACTGTCATTGTCCTTATAGTGTGACGTTTTTTTTTTAAAGCCGCACCATTGTAGTTGCATTTCTTGGTGCGGGCGGCCTGTCATGGGGAGATGTAGTCAAATAGCTGAGTAAAAAAAAAAAAAAATTTTAAATACCACAACCATCAAAATGAGCTTTTTTCTTTTGTGTTTTCTTGAGAAAGAGAGAGAAAGCAAGTGTCACTTTTATTCATGAACCGCTGTTGTCCGTGCCTTTTTTGCTGGTTTCCAGGCTGAGCTGGTTGCCACTGCTGATGAGTTTGAGAGCTACAAGGTGCGAGTCCACAACGTGCTGAAGCAGCAGAAGAGCAAAACCTCCAGCCAGAGCGAAGGAGACGTCAGCAAGCTGGAGAGGTAAAGGACAAGAGGGTCAGAGGGTCGCTCTTTTTTTTTTAGCCACCAAGAGGCAGATTAAATTTTGGAACGCATATATTGTTAAATGTTTGAAGTAATTTTTTCTAAAATCAGCTTTTACACATTTTTTTTTAATCATAAGGAGATTTGCAATTTTAGTGCCGCAGCAAATTGGATATCGGAGCCCGTTATGATATGCAAATGTTGCAGAAATTGCAGGAAATGCAATGAAAAGAATTGTATATTTGAGGTATTTAAATCACAGACTCAAAGGCAGAAACACCTGGTACGTGTCAGTACAGAATTATTGGCAGGATTAAAGCTCTGTGTGTGTGTGTGTGG
>CAAKHG010045350.1:0-11915 GCA_901007715.1 Dactylopterus volitans
GTAAAATTTTTTTTTTTTTTTTTTTTTTTTTTTTTTTGGCGTTGGCAAAATGACTCAAGCAAATTCAGAAAAAAAAAGTCGGCATGGCGGCTAAAACGTGGCACATTGTGCGGGGGGATAATGTTCAGAGCCACGTAGTCTGTCGCGAGGGAAGGTTCTGGATGACGGAGATGTCAAAACTCCGACAGCACCTGCAATGTGAAGAGCAAATATGTGATCTTTGTGTCCTAATATGTCAACTCTAAAGCACAAAGATGGATTTACGATGTTCTCCATACTAAAAAAACATCTTCATCCACCTTGGAATTGGGTGCTTTATGACCAGGAATCAAATACACTTTAAAATAATTCTCCAACATAATTAAGACCTTTTGGCTCATGCTCTGCTGTTTCTTGGACTCCATTTTAATGCCAGTGTAGCATGTCTGTGTGGATCCCCGCTCATCCAGGTCGTGCTAATCCCAAGCGCTTAAGTCAAACTCAGTTGGACTTCTTTTGGGTGGTTTGAAGCCAAAAAAGAAGTCCAGTGGCTCCGGACTTAGGATTTTAATGTCAGCATGTGTCTGTGCATCTTCGCTGATTCACAAGAAAACAAAAACAAAAAGAGCTTCGCTTGTGGCGTGCCTGTGATGGAAAACATTACGGGGAGTCCGCGTGGGACCGCGCACTCATCGCCCCGCAGCGGATCACATGCACATGAGTAATCCGGGTCTATGACGTGCCGTCTCTCAATATCCTCTAATCTCTCCAATAAATACTCCTCCTTATTCTATATCATGATATCATAATCTATACAAACCGCCTCCGGCCCCCAAACAAACCGCCACTAACCCCCGGGTAACGGCGTAAATCCCCTGTAAATCCCCAGCTCTGCTCTTTGACACAGCCTGGTCGGGAGCGCTCAGCTGTCTGCCGGACGAAATAGAAAAAAACTCAGAAAGTTACATTACTAATCGATATCCCGTCATGCTAGTTTGCCCATATAGTCGGCGTATAGTCTCGGGGAGAAAAAAAAAAAGGCGCAGATTTGGCTTAATGCTCCGATGTATAGGGCCTTAAACGTTAATCCGGTATCAGGTAAAACGCAGCAGCAGCAATTACATGCTACATATTCCCGTTTATGACCTCAGTGATGTTTCTGGGGATTTGGCCAGTTTAATGACAAAAAAAAAAAAAAAAAAAAAGAGGATTGCGTGGACACACTTGGCTGATTCAATCTTTAAACTAATCTTTTTGTTTGTGGGCAACAAACAAACAAACAAAAAAAAAAATTGAATATGGCATTAGCGATCTAGTTTATCGTTATTTTGCAAACATACAAACAAATGTCATTATAAAACTTAAAACCACAGCATGTATTCTCTGAGCTGCCCCCATCTCTCGGTCAACAGTATAGTTCGATGATGTCACAAAGTCCAAGCAGAGGATCATGGGAGTTAAAACCAGAGAGTCTGACAAGTTAAAGAGTCACTCGTGTTTATTCAGGTTATGTCTTGTCATTCTATTCAAACGGAAGCAAGTAGTGTTAGCTAGCGCAACGTTAGCCTGCTAACAACATGAGCCACTGTAAGTAATGTTACGTGTCAGATTCAGTCGTGGGGTTAGCTAGCGGCGATATCAGTTGTCAAAACGGTCATGCTAAAGCTAACTGTATACGTGTGATGTTGTAATTGTTAACAGAGGCGGCTAACGAGATAATGTCGAACGCGGGAACCTTGAATAAAGTCACAGTTTTCTTTGGGCTTGAATCTAATCAAATCAAATCGAACCTTATTTGTTTTATGCAACTCAAATGCAACATAAAGTGCTTGACAACAGTTAAAAGCGTTGCAAAGGAAAACAGAAAACAGATAGAACCCAGACAATTGCACACACACACGTGCATACACACACGCACACACATTCTCACCACTGGCAGCAGTGAGACATAGCCGGGCACCGAGGGTCAAGGAAAACGCCCCCGAACATTGTTGGAAACACCACAAATCAACAACACATTAAACACAGATCTGATCATTGTCAACATTTTAAGATGGATTTCTTTTTAAATGTATTTATTATTACACTTTGAATACAACAGTCTCATTTTTTTGGATGCTTTTCATTTATTATGATGAAACCAGTCAAACTTGTGGTGGTGTTTTGGGGTTGTGTGTGTGCGTGTGTTAACCAGAAGGAGATGTGTTTAGTCTGCCTGTTGGGAATTCACATTATGGCCGCACGAACACAAGAGCGCCACCTGCAGACACTCGGGATCACACCGCTGCGGGCAGGCGGCCGCACCATCACCACCCACAGCCTGAATCACAAGACGATCTCTTGGATAGAACAAACGACAGTAAAATTGAAGCCCTTCAAAATAAAATTAAAAAAAAAATCTAACATCTATTTAGCCAAACAGTTTAAATGAAACCACAATTCTGCAATTATTGCAATTATTGCAGGGCTGTAACGGTCCCGCCGGCACGTTGGGTGTGCCTGATATCGCCGATAATGTGCTGCTATGTGTGCGCGCGATGACCTGTGACATGTATTTATAGTGTCAGCAGTAAGCGGCTGCAGTTGGTGGAGACTGAACACAGTCAAGGACATTACTTAGTGACTTACAGGCATTTCCTGGAGATTTAGCCCAAGCTTTGCCGCCGCTTACCTAACCCAAAAGCTCCTCCCATAACCTTAACTGAACCTTAAACCAAGTCTTTACCATAAAATACATTGACTTGCGCCATGGGGGCTTGCGTTTTGTCCCCACAAAGCTGGTAATACAAGCGCGCGCGCACTCACGGCGAGGATCAGCGGGGATAATCTCCGAGAGCCTCTCCCAGGATGCCATCTGTGGCCCCGGGGCCTCGGCACGGTCCCCCTTTCATCAGCAGAGGGCGCTCTGGGTTTGTGTACGAGTCAGCCTCTCGGTGACAGTGAAAACTGGGGCTCAGCTGTTGGCGGGAATGTGTGTTTAAAAGCAGCGGAGAGCAGAATAACTGTTGTTATCAATGTGATTTTTTTTTAAAACGGAAGTTTAATTGTGTGATATTTATGCCAACACAGGTCTGCACAACGGAACACGACAATATGGATTCAGTGTGGATGGAAGATTTAATTAGATTCAGATCCGCCTGTACAGAGACAATGCATATTTATATTATTCAAAATTCTGGTTAACGCGTGAACCACCATGAAAACCTTGAGTGGACATCAGGGTTTTTAAAAAAAAAAATGTTTGTGTAAATGAAATTCCTGTATGCAACAAACAAAAAAAAATGATCCCCTTTGATTCCAAATGCCAGTTTTATTATTTAATATTACTATTTTACTATTTAAGCCTTTAAGTATGTAGGGGAGGTTATGAAAAACTGCATTTGTGGAGGTCAGGTTTTTATTTTGCGAAGAGAAACACATCTTTTTGGTTAATTATTGGAAAAATATACCAAAAAAAAAAAAAATTGTGGTTATCGAGCCTCATGGTGGACATGAGCCAGTGGTGGAATCATTAGCAGATTAATTGATTAGTGAGCTGATGAGGAGAGACAGTGCTAGTAGTCTTTATTTGTCTTCCACACTGTAAACATGAATTTCTTTGAAATTTTGCGGCATTTTCTCACCTATTTTCCGGCGTTTTTAAAGAATTAAGAAAATAACTGATTCACTGCTAATGAAAATAACCGGCGTTGATGGTCTGGCGACCTTCGCTTATCCTGTCTATCCTCTCGTTTCCTGTCATCTCTCTACTGCTGTCTTCTAAATATAACGCCAAAAAAATTTGAACAAAATAAAATAAGCAACGTTCCCCAAATAAAAGTAAGTGGCAAGCGCCGAAAAGACAAGATGCCCAAATAGTTCACAGCGGATAGAAAGCTGGGAGAGAAGAAGTGAACAGGGAATTAGGGGCAAGAGAGGAGAGGAGGGATGGAGGAGGAAAAACCCGCGATGGAGATTAGCTTCCTTCCTCTGCTGCTGACGAGACGCCTTCTGCAGATCCCGTCTTTGCTGAATCACTGCTTCTTCTCAGCCTCTAAACATAGCACGCGGCAGCGCTTCATCCCCCTCGACCCAGGCCACTAATACACCCCCGGCGACGGCTGTCAATCCGAGCTCTCGCCAGCGCTCAGCCGCAGATGCTGGATGGAAACGCCGATAAGTTTGGCAGCGTCTCGGGCGCGGCGATAATCGGTAGCGAGCCGGGCAGCTGTGGACGTCCCGGCTCCGGTGCTGTTCAGTGGTGCGACGTCAGGACGCCGTGGTCCTCGTCGGGCGCGCTGCGCTGAGTCATCACGCGGGCGTTAGCCACCTTCTTCACCGCCTTGTGAAACGCCTGCTTCAGCTGCTTCGGCTCGTTTTCATCTTTCAGCGCGATGCTGAGGGCATGAGGAGGGAGGATGAAGGAGAGAGAGACAGAGAGAGAGAGAGAGAGAGACAGAGGAAGGGAGGGAGAGACAGAGAGAAAGAGAGAGTCAGGAGGGCAGTTCATGGAGGAGGGGAAAACAAATGACAACTGATGCACGATGAGCACCAAACATGCTGCTAATCCAAAACATTCAAATCCAGGAATCACTCCAAGAGTAGTTATGGCAGCTGTGGCAAATATCGTTATTTGATTCCTAGCAAAATCAGATGGGAAAACACCACCAGGTAATTGGATCAACTCAGCATGAGGATTTAAAACAGCGTGAGCGGCGCACCCATGTTACAAAACACAAAGCAAACTGTTTTACAGAATAAAAAAGGAGGAATGCAATTTTTGGTTTGGGGTAATTAATCACTTTGCAAGTACTGGAAGGGGCAGTTTTATTCTTTAGACAAGGCACGGCTCGCTGTTTGCGCCTGCTTCCAGTCCTTAACTAGGCTAAGCTAAGCTAAGCTAAGCTAAATCACCCCCTGTCTCTTGCACAAAAACTTTCAAGGGAAAGCAATTTCCAGATACAAAACTGTTTACATCAAACACATGCATCTTTATTCTTCTTTACATGCCAAGAGGAACCCATTTGTTGCATAATGCAACCAGAAGTTATTTTCTGAGCCGGGGTGGGCACCTTTGGACAATGACGCGCTGCAGTTATGTGAGAAACGGATTCCCCTTCACGTGAGATACATTGAGAAAACCAGTGAGGTCCCATTTGGAACAGGTTCATTGTAGAGGACCAGAAACAAGTCTAAGACCAGAGTCAGCTGCCCCATGTTGGAATCCAGCAGAAACCAAAGAGCAGGTGTCTCAGGTGGACAACCTGAGGGCTTGAGAGCGTCAGACCAGGAGGTCTCAGTCCTTGACATCAGTCCATGAGGCTCCACGTGGACGACCTCGAAACATGGCCACACAGAATCTTGCAAGAGGTTTCACCAACCTCTCAGATCCTGGAGTCCCAGGAGACTTTTTCGATTATTTTGTGGTGTCATGCCATGTGAGGGTCGAGTCGTAGCCTGTGGTCGTTTCTTTGGTGATGTAAACTTGTGAGAAGCAGCCGAGTGTGTTCGAAGGAAGGTGGAATCAGTAGGCCTCATGACTGCCCCCTTGTTTTCGCCAGATGCTGGTTCTGGCTTTTCACGATAAGTGAAATTAGCCCAAATGATTCCACATTCCTCATTGTAATGAAGCTACTATGACCGGGGGCGAAGGCATTTCGGACAGCAGGCCGTCGAAACGGGATCCATATTGGAGCTCATAATCGCTCTGTACCTCAAGGGTCTGGAGCATCAATACAAGGGATTGTACCAAGTACAAAGCGGTTGGAGGGCTTCAGCGTCTCCCATCTTCATAGAAGGGGACCTGAGCAGCTCTTTAATCTCGGAATGCACCATCTGCCAAGGCCCTGTGGAGAGGCGCATTGGTGTGGGTTGTGAATGAAGGTCTCCGCCATCCTTTGGGCATTCGGGATCCTGAGCTGACCCAGTAAGACCGGGTATGTGGATGGCCCACGCAAACGGCCCGTCAAAGTGCTTTTCATGTGCCATTTGGAGATTCGCACGCTCCCTTGAAGAGGGTCGGGAAGTGCGGTGCCGACATGACGTGACAGGAGGTCAGAGTCAGCTGGGACACGATGCAACCAGTGCACTCTCTCGCATACGGGCTGCAGGCGGGTTTGGCAGCTCTTGGTGCCGGTCTGCTCCTGGGTCCGGAGGAGCCAGAGGTTGTAGGGGAAGATCCACCAGAATTCTGGGCGTATCACTTGACCATGGATTGCAGGCGGTCGTGTGGGATGGCAGCCTTGGGCCATCCAGGTTTTTCCCCCAGTGGTACCAGCTTGAAGCTTCCCACTGCTGATTCAGGGTTAGATGGTATATCATCCTCTGCTTTCTGTTAGGAAAGAGGTGATTGGACTGGACTTGGCTGGTCATCTTTGCAGCCTGTGGCCTGCATCCGGTCGCCTCACCGCCTCCTCGCCGGCTTGCAAGGCTTCTTCTTGCCATCGAATAGCTTTGTCTTGCTGTCAAGCACCTTCCAGCTGCTGTTCTTGAGCTTCTCTGGCTTCGGCGTCGAGACACTCACGCTCCAGATCATCTAAGGCTTCCTGTCCTATTTGCTGCGTCTCAGTTTCTTCTTCCCTGATAAGCCCTTGTGAAGACTCGATCACCCGGTGAACCTCCATCCAGCTTGGAAGACCTAATGTGAGAAAGGGATTCTCGCAGGGACCCCCCAGGTTTGGGTTAACAGCTATGGAGGAGAGAGGCTTTTTAATCCAGATCCAGCAGCAGATAGAACAGCCTAGCATGGCTGCACACGCGGCCGCATGCACGCGCAGGTTTTCCCAGACATACTTAAGCGTCAAATCGACACGTCATGACACCGTCAGAGGCACGTAGGGCCACGATGACATCATCATCCCATCGAGGCCTCGTGTTAATGACCTCGCACAGTGATGAGCGCACCACCCCCGCGGGGCCGTTAGCATGACAAGACACGAATGAAACATGAAGGAAACCAGCACTGACAAAACCAAAAGTAGAACCTTGATGTATTTAGCATTTTGCGCTTAATATTGTCAGAATTGGCTTCAGTTTGAGGAGCTTCCGCTGTATTTTTCCGCTGAACCAAAGGTCGTAGATTGTACTTTTCTACTACTGTCACATCGCAGTGCCAGTATGTGCCTGTTTGAGGCCTAACACGGTTTGTTTGTGTGCATTAGTTCCCATGAGAAAGTGAGCCGGAAAGACGGTTGTTTTGTCTGATGCACCTTCGCTCCGCGTCTAACAGTCAACATCCACACACTTGATTCTCACACTCGCTCGACCACGTGGGGCCTCACCACCTCACGGGTAACTGGCCAGTTACATTCGGATGCGTTTGATTCCAACCTCTGTGCGGGGCAGATAAGAAGAAGATAAACGTGAACTATTTCCTGCATTCTGGGCTCAATCTGGTTGGGTTCCCACAAGAGAACTTTGGCACCATCAATTAAATGCTTGTGTTGAACTTGCAGAATTCTCCGGTTTGTTCTTGGGCTTCCAATAAAAGGATCGGGTTACAACAAATATATATATATATACACATATATATATATAAATATTATTTTCAGATTGGAATTTCCTTTCATTTTTAATGCAAAATTGCACTGGTTCGTCTTCAAAAAACATGACATGTTCTTCAGTCAGCCTTCCACATCGCTGCCATATAACGAAAAACTAAATTTGTTGAGTATTATTTTTTTTTTCCATTTGTTGTTTTTTTTAAAAAGGGTCCTGCAGCGCCGCTCTGGGCTTGTCCCTGCACAGAACATCTCACTTCACATTTTCATGCGACCGCGGTGACAAAAAACGAACGTGAGAGTTACGGAAAAAACACAAACTTGTAAAGTAGAAGAACTGAGTTTTTTTTTTCAGCCACGTAACAAGTCAAAATGGTAATTTTCCACTTTTTTTTTTTTTTTTTTTTTTTAACGTGATGGACCACCTCCCCACATCCCTCACCTAAACTGCCTCCAGATGTTTCTTGCTTACGATTGATCAGACACATGACCAGCTCAAAATCCGTCAAGAAATCTCTCTGCGACGCATGAGGTCAAAGTTGAAGCGTAAACACATAAAAGTGGCTCATTCTGCTGAGAGTGTGTTCAAGTTAACCCACCCCTCGCTTCCGCAGCTTTAATGGTGCTGCATTTTTGATACAGTAAACTACGATTTGATAAAAAAAAAAGTCATAATAAATCTCAAATGACTTTTATTTGAAATAAAAAGCTACTAGAAGCTAAGTCCTATGAGCTAGGTCCTCCTGTGGCTGGGATTTTGAGTGGGTCACATAAAGGTTCATGCAAGCACACAAACTGCTGTGACATCTTGAGACAGTTGACGCTATCACGAGTCCCCCAAACTGTGATTGTCCAGAGACGAGTCCCGACGCCAGCCAAGCCACTAATGTTATACATTTTAATAATGCATAACATTACCTCAGTTTTTCTTCTTTGCAAGCAGTTCCTGCTGCTGTTTCTCGGCTTTCCGTTTCTTGTACTGGGCTATCTCGGCCATCTGCAGCCCGTGAGCCATTTGCCTGTTGGGATGAAGTGAAGAGTTTTTAAAACAGACGCACGCACACACACACACACACGCGTGCACGTTTCTACAACGATTTTGTACTTTGCAAACATTGTTTTTTTTTTGTTGTTGTTTTTTTTTAGCTCAAACTTGCACCTGAAATTGAGTGGAATCGCGATCGGTTTACGTGTCCACTGCTCAAGAACGTGAAAACACCCTTAAAAATGCGAATCTCTTCAAGTGATGGACCATTGCGATAGTTTTTTTTTGTTTTGTTTTGTTTTTTGAAGTGAGGTTATAGGAATGTATAACCTAAGGTGGGTGATGTTCTGCGCAGGGGTGGATATACGGGGTGTTAGCCTCTGGAGCCTTGGCCCCCTAAAAATCCCCCCCCGACCCCCAACTTTTGCGATCTCAAAACACCCACTTGTAAACACAAGCAATAACGAGACTAATTGTGCACCCATGCATGACACACTGACGCGTCGCTTTCCCCAGGTGACGTTCAAACAGCTAAAACGAGCATTTGCAGCGAATGTGACGTTTGCCCAGCGCGACTCAGCGACAGGAGCTCACCCATGAGCCGTTAGTCCAAAAAGTCATGAAACCAGGTTACATCCTTTAAACTCAAACTGGGAAAAATAACAAATGCAATGGGATTAAGCCGTCTACACACACACCCGCTGGGGTGTGAACGATAAATGCGCTCAGATTTTATCTCTGTAATGCATATGAGCCACGAGGCCCTGCAGCCTGATGTCATACAGGGAGTTGAACCAGAGCCTAGAAGAAACGGAAGGCGGCTGTATTGGCCGCTTTTACTTTGGCAAGAAGGAGGAAGAGACGGAGAAATTAGAGAAGGGAGAAGGAAGAGGGAGAAGAAACGAATGTGAGATTCGAATGCAGGGATGGACGAGGAGGCGGATGGTGGTGATGATGATGATGATGATGATGATGATGATGATGGTGATGATGGCAGGGAGGAGGAGGCTGCCGCTGTACGTCCAGCTGGACCACATGCATGTTCTTACTCTCCCTCCAGAGAAACTCCACTGGCACTGCACTTGTGTGTCTGCTGTTTCATACTTGTGCTCCTCGACATCACAGAGGTGATTATCATACTCTAGGGGTAATACTCCAGAGGTGATTATCATACTCTAGGGGTAATACTCCACAGGTCATTATCATACTCTATACAGAGCAGCGCTTTTACCTGTACTGGGATATTTTCATTTTGCTATTAAGACTTTTAGTTTTTGAGAGCGGCGCAGTTTTGGGCCTGTTCCTGTTGTGCATGAAGGACATTTGACTAGTGTGTCGATCGAGGGCACGATGGAAGAATAGTTTAGAGAATAGAATAGTTTTAAAATAGAATAGTTTTTAAAGTATTTTTTGGGGATCTTTTCTTGCATATATGTTCATATAAGTAGTGGAAAGTGTTTAGAGAAGGCTTAAGAAATGATAAATAAATATCTTTTCAAGTGTGTTCCGTGTTTTTTTTTTTTTTTTTTTTAATTTTCTCCGCTTTATCTGGCTGTCAGACCTTTTACTTGGAGCTGCGTCGGGTTTCATGCAGTGTGCCACTTCAGTGCACCTCGGTACAGGAGTACAAGCCTGTCGTGGAGCGCGCGGAGGCTCATCTGCTGCAGGCTAAACGCTGAAATACAGCGCCGCTTCAAAAAAAAAAGAAAAACCCAAACTGAATCAGGCACACAAACACTTCAAATAGGCAGTGATTTGGCTTTGATTTATCACTCTGGCCTGAGGATTTCTGGCTTTTCCATGCGCCCACCGGCGTCCCAGCTGCTCGCGCTCGGGCCATCAGTGGCGCTAGCGTCGCGTTCAGGAACACGCGGTGAACCGAGCTCTCCTGTCACCAGGCCGGTTCACCGTTTCCTTAAAGCAAAACCTCGTCTGTTGCTACTTAAAAAAAAAAATGTTGACCACCTACTGGCGACTGAGGGCACTGACGAGCACCCCGCCACAAAAAGGGGAAAAGGGTCACACGCTTGAAATTTTGTGACAATTATGTATTTTGCTCCTCAGTTTGGGCGGCGTTTAGCGCTGCATATTTCCGTGTCGAGGGGATTCTGTTGTATGTTTTTGCAGCACTGCAAAGAGTCTGCGGAGATGTAACCGCAGCGACTGCGGCCTTCGCTTGGGAACCCGACAGCTGACGGCATGAAGAAAACATGCAGGCAAACAGATGCAAAAAAATCGGCCAAAAAAGCCGTAAAATTATGATTTTTTTTTTTAAACTACTCTTGAAAGCAGTCAGTAGTGGGATCAGGCCACATGTGGGTTATTTTTACGTTTGAATGAGAAGATAATATCATTCAAAGTCAAAAGGAAAGGGAGGAGGACGGCGGATGACTCATACCCAGACTTGATTTCTGGAGGGACGGGCAGAGGCTTGGTGAATCCGTCTCTCCCCACCAGCCAGTAGGTCTCCTCCACTCCTTTCCCCTGAAAGAGAGACAGAGGGAGGGGAGGACGGGAGGTCAGAGACCCGGAGGCATCGCGAGGCTCTGCATCCACATCTGCTCACGCCGGACGACTCCGGCCCCCGTAGAGGGGTGGTGCACCTTGACCTCTGTGCGGCCCCTCAGCTCCAGCTTGTAGCCCAGATTCAGCTGCTGCAGGACTCTGACGGTGCTCTGGTGGACGTGGATCCTGTACGCTGCGGCAGACAGAGACACGAGCGTGTGTGCGGTGCTGAGGAGATGAGGACCGCCGGAGGAGCACATGGCAACATTTCAGGAAAGCTAAATACACCGATCAAGCACAACATTGCATGTTCATCATAGAATATAATGCAGCAGCCCTGCAATAGATTCTCCCGTGTGATGCTGTTGAACTATACGGAGGGCTGTCCCTAATATTTTGGTCATCCCATTCATATGCATTAGATAGACAAAATATTAGTCGATAGGTGTCCCTAATATTTTGGGCATAACTCAGCACAGTTCAACAACATTAGAAATTACGGTCCCAACAACAATAATTCAAATGTGTCAACACTTTTCTCACACAGATTCAATCAAAATTCAACATGAAACTCCCCTTCAAAGGTGAAGTGATCGCAGGCATGTGGCATTCTGTTCTGTGGTGAACATGCAGTTCACCTCTCCCTCGACAGGGTTATTGCCATTATCATGTTCACTCTGAATTTTGTCCTTTGTTGATATTTTAGTGGTGTTTTTTTCACCTGACTTGACACCCTTACTCTGGTGACCTTCACTTTATTTCACACATTGCATACTCTCATGATGGTGCAATCAAAGTATTTTGTAGCAACACGCCAAACTTTTTGAATACACCTTTTTAATAGTGTCAAAGAAAGTCAACGTAAGACTTCTCCTGCGGGGCTGATACACTGTGGTGTGTGTGTGTGTGTGTGTGTGTATGTATATCTTTGAAGGGTAACTTATGTGATGCTTAATTTTAAATTAGTT
>CAAKHG010045351.1:0-12032 GCA_901007715.1 Dactylopterus volitans
ATACGTTTTAGAATATTTTTTATTTTGCTGTTTGTTTTTAACTTTGTATTGTAAATTAAGTCCTTAAGTCCCCTCCAAGGCGCCCAAAGATAAAATGAATTATTATTATTATTACTATTATGATTATGATGATGATGATGATGATGATGATGATGATGATTATTATTATTATTATTATTATTATTATTATTATTATTATTATTATTATTATTATTATTATTATTATTATTATTATTATTATTTTGATTATTTTTATAACTCCCTGCATGCGTGTGGTTTGATCATCAGCCGCGTGACTAACCCACACCGGTGTGCTCCAGCTGCTGATGCTGCAGTACTGAGCCGTGGCCAGAGGCGGCGCTGCAGGCATTCTTACCCTGCTCTTCACATCCTTGAGCTTGGGGAGGATCTCCAGCGTGAAGCCGTCAGCTTGACCTCTGACCCTGCTGCCTCCGTTCATGCGGTTCCCCAGAGCCAACACCAGCCCCATCAGCTCCCGGACGCCGTCGCTCTGCAGGAGAACCTGAGAACCCAAACCAGAACCGAAAGTCATCGAACGTCTCACCGCGGAACCAGAAGCACGGAGGTCCCAGGCGGAACGCGGTGGGTGTTTGTGGACGTCAGCGGGGACAAACGGCAAACGGTCAGGTCATCAGACATCAGCGAGAACATCTGATGACACGCGTAAGAACCCGGAGAACATTTGAGAGGTGAGCCGGCGTCCTACCCTGCAGACAGAGGAGAGCGTGTGCAGCTTCCGCTGGATGGAGGCGACGCCGTCCATGAAGGTGGACTGGAAGATGATGCAGCGAGACCTGCCGGCGAAGTCCGGGATCTGAGACAGCTCGTACAGGAACCTGGAGAACGCCAGAGCACAGCCAATCACGCCGCAGCACAGCCAATCACGCCGCAGCACAGCCAATCACGCCGCAGCACAGCCAATCACAATATAGCACAGAGTCAGTCACATCAATTCAAATCCAATAACATAAAAATCACATCCAATCACAAACGTTAACATCTGCTCACATCTAATCGTGACTAATCTCATCCAATCACAGCCAATCACAGCCAATCACAGCCAGCATCCAACCACGTCCAGTCACACAAATCCACATCCAATGACATAAAAATCACATCCAATCACAACCGCTAACATCTGGACGTCCATCATCCAATCCCATGCACTCCCATCCAGTCCCGTCCAATCAGCAGAGGCGTCCTGCTTCTCACTGACTGTTCGGGTTTGTCCAGCAGCTTCACGTCTTCCTCCTGCGACGTCTCGTAGTGCCTCCGGATCCTCTGCAGTTCTTCCGGCTGAGCTCTCTGACACACCAACATCTGAACGTTAATACCAGACCTTTTCCTTAACCTGCAGCAGTGCTCCCCGGCTGCAGCATACCTACGTTTTCATACAAGGCTTCGATGGTCTCCAGGTCCACCACACTGTGGTCCACAGTCAGGACGGCTGGAGGGAGCACGGGAGGCCACACGGTCACAGCTTTGTTACTCTCACACATTTATTGACAATTTTGTAGTGTTTGGGTGTTGAGAAATATATTTTAGCCGAGATAATGTAGCCAGAGCAGTGGGGAAGCACTGCGTTCTCTCCGGTGGCCAGCAGGGGGCGACTCAGAGGAACGTCTATGAGAAAATGAGCTGCCTCTAATGTGGTTTATTACCTGATACCCAAACATCTGTGTCTACATGAAGAGATGAGAGGTAACCAGGAAAGATTTTATAAGAACATGAACTACTGCTGGATTGTTTAAGGATGTGAGACTGTGATAACAGGGACAATAAAGTATAGATATAAAAAAAAAATCCTTTAAAGGGTCTCTGATGATCCTGAGTTTGATTTATGGGGAAGAAAAAAACGTCACTGGCAACAACAAAGTCAATAACAATAATAATAATAAGAAGAAGAACAAGAAAAAGAAGATGAAGGAAATAATGTTATAACATTTTCATGTAATGTGATATTTATCATATTATATATAATTGTTAGAATCATGTTGTTAAGCATCATTAATATTATAATATTTTCATATAACAATTGCATATTATTATTGTTGTTTTTGTTAAATTTAATTAGCAAAAATAATCATATTTTAATATAGAAATAGCTCAATATCAAATCATTATGATTAATAATAGTCGTGGTAGTATTTCTTAGTTTGTGTGTAATAATTACAATATTACATTTTATCATCATTATTATTATTATCAAAATAATAACACTACTCCCCTCGGGAGCAATAATGTAATATCTTCTAAAAAAATACTCTTGTTTGTATATAATGACATCATAGCAGCAGCAGCCATAGTTAATATTTAACTTGTTTATTCCTGTAATAATAAATTCATATCACTAATCTCAGAGGCCGGCGGGCAGTGATGGTGGTCTCCTAGCAACAGAGCCAACCAATCAGCACGCGCCCCCTCTCTCACCTTGCTGGATATCTTTCATCTCCAGGTGGAGGCTGGAGATGAGGATGCCCACCGCCTGCGAGCGCTTCCCGTCCAGCAGCTTGATGAGCTGTTACACACACACACACACACACACACACACACACACACACACACACACACACACACACGCAGTAGTGAAGTACTTTGACTGGTATATGAGTGGAAACGTGAGCTCTGCTGAGTAACAACGATGATGAAATCAGATGGATTTTAATAAATCTGCTCGATATGGATTTACGCGGCTCTCAGGGACTCTGCGATGATGTCAACCCGATGACATTCACCCCCTCTAGTGGTCAAGCCGCAGGCTGCAGCCCCCCCCCCCCCCCGAGTCTACGCGCTGAAGTTCCCTTTGGTGAAAATGATCTGCAGCAACGTTTGATGCAGGCAGGAAGTGATCTGGGCTGTCAGCAGCATGCCACCTTGCGGGCTTTGGCCTTGCGCTCGTACGTCTGGGCCAGCGGCTTCCTCCGGGCCTGCGAGCCGGCTTTGGCGAACAGATCCTCGAACTCGGCGGCGTCGACGAGCTTGGGCTCCTCCAGGTGGTTCCACAGCGTGTCATTACTGGAGATAAGCACAATCACTCATCATCATCATCATCGGCCTTCGCCAGTTACACTCGTTTTTTTGTGTGTTTAAGTAATTTATTCATTTGTTAACTTATCGCTTTCTGTGAATTTGTAATTTGGTATTTATTATGTGTTGAGTCCCGGACTTAAAAGAGTTACAGAGGCCTTTTTCATTTTAGCTGGAATTCATCCAAACGCGACATACTTTGTAAATATGTATGTATAATTATCACAAACACTTAGAAAACATTTAAGAATTCCTGATCCATGTTGTTCTCTCGTCTGAATTCTCACCATCTCGCCGTTTACCCTGAACCTGCAGACCCGTCATGTGGACTCGCCCCCCCGGTTTTAGTGCGTTCGTGTGACTGGAAACCTACTTGTTGTCCTGGATCTGGATCCTGGTCCAGTAGAGCGGCTTCATGGGTCGTGACGGCTCCACCGCGGGTTTCCTGGGAGGTCTGTCAGCGGTGAAAGCACCAATGAGAGGAGGAGGGGGCGGAGCCGAGCCTGACATGGGGGGAGGAGGGGGAGGTGGAGGAGGCGGGGCTAAGCCTGCCATGGGAGGTGGAGGAGGAGGTGGAGGAGGAGCGTTCGACGGCTGCATGTGGGTCTGGGTTGACGGCGAACATGGCGGGGGCGGCGGCGGTGGAGGAGGGGGGAGGTCTGTTTTGGTTGGACAGCTGTGAGGTGTTGCTGGAGCTGTGGGCGGAGCCTGAGCCGGCGGACTGGCCGATGAGCCGCAGGACATCTGATCATCCCGCTGGCCGGCGAGGTTCAGGCTGATGGAGGCCATGTCCAGCCTTCTGGGCGTCGCCCTCTGCTGCTGCGGGCAGGTGCAGGCCGACCTGATCTCCTCTGCGTCCTCGGGAGCCTTGACAAAGGTCTCTCTGTCGGTCTGGATGCAGACGTTGCGGAAGGACCTGCGGCCCACGTCGTCTTCTGTGGACACGCAGGCGTCCCTGAGCTCCCCGCGGTACAGGGTCCTGACCTGGGAGAGCTGGACCTGCAGCTCAGCCCGGGTGACCTCCAGACCGGCAGCCAGGTCCTCATTCTCCACCCTCAGCCTGGACAGCTCCTGGCCGTAGTCCTCCTGCAAGAACGTGGTTAGAGAGACTTAAAGACCTGCAGGAGCTCCTGAGACGCCTCTGCACATCCTGACAATAAACCGTCTGCATGCCGCCGGTGATTTATGATTCATTAATTCTCAACAAGGTTCCTGGGAAGAACACTGAAGGAGAACAGGACCACGCTGCTGACCAGAGACCCCAAACCACCAGAGGTCACCAGTAAGGTATTGAAGAGTAACATTTGCCTGCAGGTTGCACACACACACGCACGCACGCACGCACACACACACACACACACACACACACCCCGAGCACCTGGAACGCATCGCTGGCGCTGACCTGTAACTTGTGCAGCTCCTCCTTACATTCCCTCTTGAGCTGCAGCAGCGCCGCCTGGTGTTCTGGAAGGAAACAGAGGGCAGAGGGGAGGTGCTTCATCATAGCTGCCACTGATGACATCACAGTCGCCACTGATGACATCACAGCCGCCACTGATGACATCACAGCCGCCATGAGAGACGGAGCAAAGCAGCCTTTTCCCACCAAGGAGAAGCTGCCGTGGTTGGCAAGGAGGAACTCAGGTCTGCCAGAAGGTGGCAGCAGAGTGTCACCGGGACGCTCCGACGCTGGCGGGCAGCTGCGAGGCTCCGATTGGCCAAACTACTTCAATGCTTATATAGAGTTCTGACTTTTTTTCCTCAGAATTATATATTTTTTTCTTCAGTGGCCCTCATCCTCTTCCGTAGTGAAGCTCCTGGTGGCGCTGACAGGACGTGTGCTAGCAGCCGGGGCGCGGTGCGTTGGGGTCCCACAGAGGCGCCGGGGCGAGACCCCTGTCCTTGAACGCCTCACGCCATCAACGTTTGTATGCCTCGTTAATGTTGTGGCTGCCTCAGTGAGCCACGAGGACGCTCGCTTCCGAGCTTTGTGGAGATCATTCTGCTCCACTGATGCATCGATCCAGTGACTGACGATCAAATATGATCAAATATGATTGATGCAAACTATGAACCTGCATTGTATTAATTAAGAGAGCCTTTGTAATGAAATTCCCATGGTGCATCTGTGGCGCCGCTCCCACCCGGCGCTCACGCTGCTGCCCTGGAAGTCCACACGTGTACTTAAACGTGAGAAATGTGGCGCTTTATTGTGAACCAGAGGTTTATGTTAATTACTCTAATCATAAGAAACAGACTTCATCATTTAAATGTCTGCAAAAAGTGAGAAATAAAACTGTCGAAACATACTTTTGTTTTGTTTCTATATAAACGTAAATTGAGGTCCTACCGCCACTGGCTCTTTGATACCTGCAAATATCATATTGTGGGACGGTGTAATACTGCCTCATGATTCACATCCGTCGTTGTATTTTAGGTTTTTAAACAATATTTTAATCAAAGTCAAAGCATGAAGCCTGAAAAAATAGCTTTTGGTACATACGTGAGAATTTGTCTTCCCGTTTTTCAACTGAGTTCATGTGAATAATAATAATAAAAATAATAATTTTTTAATATATAAAAAATATATATATATATATATATATATATATATATATATATATATATATATATATGGACTTCCAGCTTCTGTCAAAAGGATTAACTGTCCTCTGTGTTGCTCTGCGATTAAGCATTGTGATAATTTGCCAAGAAAAAAGCGGTCCTGATAATAGATTACAGGTTTTATGGACCTGCTGTCATAAGAACTGAACACATGTGCAGAAAAAACACATTTGCACGTTTGGTTTATTCTTCAGTCGGGTGGATGGACATTTCAGTGTTGGCAACAATGCTGAAAAAGCGGATTATAGAAAACGCAGCCAGCAAAAGTAAAGTGGACGCAACCAGGTGAGAAATATGAATATGAGGAATAAAAGGGTTGCCATGGTTACGGTCTGGTCAGGCGCAGGCACGAAACGTCTGGTCAGGGTTAAGTAAGGGTTAGAGTTTGGGGTTAGTTAAGTGCTTTTCTTAAGGTTAAGGTAAATGTCAAACTCTCAGTCCCATTTATGGCTGCACCTTTTTACTTATGGCTCATGCAGCAGCCGGCCACCAGGGGGCAACGGCCGTCTTCTGGGTTCCCCTTTGAGGAGCTGCCAGCGTAATAATTCCTCCCTTTTCGTTGAGTAATTGCTGATTTGCATGACAACTCAAGTTTTGTTTTTAGTTTTTTTTTAGTTTTTAATTGACCACTTTTACTCGTGCACCAAAAAAAAAATCAGTTTTTCAAAATAAAATAAAGCAAAATGATTTGTTTGACAACACCACACCCGAGCAAAGTCTGCCATGCAGACCAAATCCCGTCACGTGGCGGGGGAGTGGGGGGGCGGGGTCTCAACGGCGAGTTTGTTGTGGACCTTCTCAGGGCGGCGTCATGTTTACCTTGTAGGTGGACATCATATCTGACGGCCGATATCGCTGAGCAAACACGCGCGTGGCTGCGATCGCCTGCTCGGGGCTGTTCAGGATGTAATCATGTCATCAGTGATCACGTCTCTGCTTTCATTTTTGAAGGCGCTGAGATGGGAATCAGCTCCACGGTGACGTTTGGAAGCCCTGAAGGCTCCACCTGCTGCTGCAGCTCAACACCAAACCACCTTTACCAGATTTTTTTTTTCCTTTTTGTTGATGAGGTTTATGAGGTCAGCACAGAAAATAATTCCATTATTTCTGCTCTGGAATTCTCAAAATCCAGATAATTCCAACCCCTTTGGTGGTTTGTTATTGGAGTTCTCTGATTCATCCATAGCGAACATAAAAAATATCCTTATGCTTTATGCCGGTTAGCAGCCAGCAGGTTTCAGATTTCAACACGGCTGGAAAGTCGGGGAGATATTGGATAACTTTGCCAATAAAGCCGACATCAACATCCCGCCGCCTTCACTCGCAGGCTCCTACCCCCACCTGGTGCTAACCCTCATACCCCCATCTGATGCTCACCTGCCTCCGTGTACCTCAGCCCAACCTTCTCCTCCTTGAGCGGCGGCCAGACGGCGTGGAGGCGCCCGGGCGTGGCTTCCTCTCCGTCTGCTGGGCTGGAGGCTTCCCACTGCAGGAGCAAACAGAGTCCAAAACATTAAAATAAAAACTGCACTGATTTTTGTGAATCACTCAAAGAAATCATCGATAATCATGCGTGAGTAAGTGAGGCTGGTCGCCGGCGAGGGCTGATGGGAGCGGGGATGTTCCGTGTCCCGAGCGCTGATGGGTTCCTACTTTGCCGTCGGAGGGATCTTTCCTGGAGGTTCTTTCGAAAAGGGCCTTCAGCACGTCCTTGTCCGTCCTCATCCTCCTCCTCACGGCCTCCAGGTCCAGCTTCTCCGCCGGGTCCTTCCTCAGAGGCTTTGGCGTGAAAAAGGCCTTGAAGGCATCAAAAGCCGCTTCTGCGCTGGACACCGAAGGTTTGGTCGACTCAAATGACTCCTCAAGCTCCTCCTTCTCCCCCGCTGGACCTCCTCCATCCTCGTTGTCTCCGGTGTCCCCCAGGTCTCCCTCCGACGTCCCGCCCAGCTCCTCCTTCTCCTCCCTCTTTTCCCGGCTCAGGAACTGGGAGATCTGGTCCAGGAAGTTCCCCCGAACTTGCGTGTCCTCCTGCTTCTCGGGGGAGATGGTCCTCCTCGCCCTCTGAGAGGATGATGCTGGGTTGATTTGGGCCACGGTGTCGTGCTCGGGTCCGACCACGCCCTTCCTCAGGATCCTCAGGCCGCTGAGGAGGGCTGGGAGCTGGATCTGCTTGTCCGTGGGGGAACTTGGTGAGAAGGTGGCTCTGGTGACACAGGACCCTGGAGGAGGGTCGCCGGCAGGTGCGGCAGCAACGTCTGATGAGTTTCCTTCGGGACCCAGAGGAGGAGCTTCTTCTCTAAGCTCCTCCTCCACTCCTGTCACATCTTCTGCGGCCTCCAGGTTGAACCAGGAGGACTCATTGGTTTGCTCCTCAGCTGGCTCCCCTGCAGGTCCCGGTCTCACCTCATGTTTGTCTGAATCCAATTCTTCAGGGTCAGAACCTTCATCATCAGAATTACAGACAAAATCGTCCCGACAACGGGCCGCCTGCACATCTCCACACGCCTCCTGATTGGCCTCCTCCGCCATGACATCACAGATCTGAGCGTCGCGGTCCTCCTTGGCGCCCTCCGCTGAGACGCGCTTTGATGGCGGAGCTTCATCCACGCCGCCATCTGCACCTCCGGCTCCGTGGCCGCGTTCCTCGGGGCGGCTCGCGGCGCCGCGTTTCTCCGGGGAGCCGTTGTCTCCGTTCACCGGCAGGGTCGGATCAGGATTTACGTCGGCGACCCTCCGCGTCGCCTCCGATGACGCCGAGTCGCTCCCTCCTCCAGGCGGCGCTGGCCTCTCTGGCTCGGAGGTCTTCTCAGTCTCAGCGGCCAGTGTAAAGAGGGAGGAGTCCTTCCTGGGCTCCAAATCCTCTTTGAGAGACGCATCTCCGCTTTCCTTCAGACCGAAGCTCAGCCGGGCGTCTTCCTGCGCGACGTCTTCATTTTGCTCCTCTGAAAAAGTCCTGAAGAGCGTCAGGACGGCCGTTTGCTGCTCCATCAGCCAGGAACCGGAGCGCCTGAAGCTCTGAACTTGGTCAGAACAGGCTGATAAGAAGGTTCTCTTGAAGTTCTCCACACAGAGTCAACATGCCGCTACCCAACATCAGTCTAGCGGGACGTCATGGCCGACATCATGCAACCGGATTCTGCTCGCCGTCATGCAAGAGAAGTTCTGCTCAGTAAAGTCGTGTGATTGTAAGAATCCAACCTTTTTCCGCTCCGGTTTGCTGCTAAGTAAACACAGTGGATCCATTCAGCGTTCCAGAGGTTCCTCAGTGTCTCACCAGCAGTTCTCCAAAGCTAAAAGTGGAAGCAGCTGTTCGTCACTCGGAGGAGCTGCTGGCAGGGGAGAACTGCAGCGGAAAAAGTGAGGGTTTCCAAAACCGGCGTCTGGTGACTCAGCTGCCGTCAGATCCGAGCTTCAGCCGCCGCTTCCGGGTTCAGGCCTGACGCCTCCTCCTCGAACCCGCAGCTCCCAGCTCCGTCCTGCAACGTCACGGTTTAACCGGGAACAGATGGCGGCCCCGAGCCAATGCCGCCGCCACCGCCGCCTCAGACCTGAACCCTGACTGATCCGGGAAGCCCGCGAGTCCGAGAGAAGCCGCGCGGAGCAGATGGAGCTGGGAGGAGGCCACGCCCACAACGGGAGGAGGTTCAAACTCCACCGCCGCGAGCGCTGAGCAACCAGCGGCTAATCTGGCCTGAGCCCACCTGCACCGCGGCCCGCTGCTAATCTGCTCCCATTACACATGACACACACACGCGCGCGCGCGCGCAACACACACACACACACACGCACGCACATAACACACACACACACGCACGCTACTGCTGGAACTGTTTAGTTACCAAAGGCGGGTGGGATTAACAACGAGGCGCCGTGATTGGCTGAAAGTATGAACAGACGCAGTCATCCAGGACGACTCGAGTGAAAGTAGCACAGAGATGAAACTAAAAGTGTTCAAAGAAAACTAAAATACGACATAACTTAGTAAATGAAATAAATTAGGTTTTTAAAAAAAGTAAAGTAGCCCAGATCAATATGGATCTGGATTCAACTAAATTTTCATTACACGCGCGACATGGAGCAATTATAACACACCAAATGAACCGAATTACAACAGAAAATGTCCAAACAACAGGTTCAGTTTCACCATCAGTCCAAAAATAATGAAGTTAAACATGCCATTATTCATGTTATCATCATTAATTGTGAATAATCCTACCAATAATCACAAAGCGCGGTTGACTTGCTTCTAATCAGGCACATCTGTGCAATATGATGCCGCCCCATCACAGTTCTGCCACTTTTATGAGAGTCCATCATGTGAGTGCATCATATTGCAGCGAGTCTCGGATCTTCTGCCTCCTCGTGTAAATGTGGTGGCTGAAAGTCTTAGAAACACAAGTGAGTAAGTATGAGCCGGTGTTGAGTGATAACAATAAGATATATATATTATTATTATTATTTAGTAATATGGATTTGAAATGGAACTTGTGAAAAAACATCAAAATTCATCACAAAAACAAACACTTCGCCTGATTGGTGCTCGTCCTCAGGCTCCGCCCACCCTTTGCTGATATGTGGCATTATCTCAGCTGAGCCGGTTTCATGATATTTTTTTACCGCCTGACCTCTGACCCCGGCCTTAACGCCGGCTGTTCCTTTACGAGCGCTAACGAGGCGCGTTGGCATTCCTGCAGCCGGCAGACACTGTTTCCTTTATGGCAGCTGCTTTTATGTAAGAGGCACCAATGCGCGTAATCCTATGAAATAGCATTAGAGGCAAAAACGCCTGTGACGCAATAAACGGCAGATTTAAGGGCCAAGCATGTGAGAGGGCGCGGGCGAGGGGGCGGGCGGGCGAGGAGGCGGGCGAGGAGGCGGGCGAGGAGGCGGGCGAGGCGGGCGAGGAGGCGGGCGGGCGAGGAGGCGGGCGGGCGGAGGCGGGCGAGGAGGCGGGCGGCCGTGGAGCCACGCTCGCTCGCTCGCTCGCTCCACAACTGGATGAAAGTAAACACAATAGCAAGGATAGTTAAGTTGAAAAAGAGCTGAAAATGAAAGAGATTGAAAAAATTAAAAACAGAAAAACATTTTACACTTTGCATTAAAGGAAGCGGCTCCGGGACGGACGGCGGTTCTGCTTTTGATGAGATTTACTCATTAACGGCAGGAAAGAGAAACGAGCCCCAAACATGAGCTGCTGATGTCATGATGGACGCCGGCATCGTTCCTCTCTTCATTCACACTCACATCCGACCTTCACGCATTTACGCTTCGTCATTTCCCAACTTCCTTTTCTTCCTTTTAAGCTTCAAACCGTCTCGAACATCTAATTGATTACTGATCATAGTTTTCCCTGTTTTCATTCCCCCTGTGGCATCAAGCGTTATACTACATAATACATGGCGCTGTACCTTGAGTTTACACTCTAATAACATCCACGTACGTTTATGTACCTTGAAGCACTTTTACACATCTGTTTTTATCTATTTACGTGTTATGTGAGGCTTTCATTCATTTTCATGCGGCTAATGTGCGTCGCGCTCCTCCTCCTGTCCCTCGCCGTCATTCTACACGGTCGGTTACCGTTACAGATGTATGATTACTGCATGATCACACCGTCTGAGCGCAGGACGCCGGCGCCGCAGGACGCCGGCGCCGCACGCACGCGGGCGGACGCAGGCAGATATTAATGTTGGTGCAAGGCGGCGACTCAGCTGCATGCAATCCTCTCAGTTATGTAACTCAGGAACTTAGAACCTTTGTGGCGCCGCAGCGGCGTTCAAGGTCGCGGTGGACCGCCGGCCCCCAGGGGACCGCCGGAGATGCAGGTCAATGTCATGATGAGACGCCACTGAAGACGATATTTGCATGGGTTCATACCAGTGACGCTACTTTTGAATTTTACATCGCTATTTTTTTCATGCAGATGACACATGTCACACGTTTCACCACAAATGAACGGGAATGAAATGTAGATCGCTGTGCAGATCCCCCCAGCCCCCTTAAGATATGCAAATTAATGTCAGAAAAAAAATGTCCAGTGGAAGTTTAACAGTCGACAAATTCACCAGCACAAAGTTCAGGACGCGGAGAGAAGAAACCGAAAATGGAGTCAGACTAAGAATGGGAACGACTCACCTTCACCGGCCACGTCTGCACCCATCAGCCATAACATTATGACCACAGAGGGGTCCCTAATATTTTGGTCACTCTGATGCATACGAGTGGGGGTGACCAGAATATTAGGGACCCCTCCCAGTGTAACCCAGCACAGTCCAACAACAGCGTCACAAACTACAGTCCCAATAACAATCATTCAAACATGTCAACACCTCTCTCACACACATTCAATCACAATCCAA
>CAAKHG010045353.1:10801-50787 GCA_901007715.1 Dactylopterus volitans
CAGCAACAAGTCCCGCCGCTCCATGTCACCCCCAAGAGCTACTAGTTTGTTTTTGTTTTTGTTTTTTTTTGTTTTTCCCAATTTAGTTGTTTTTTTTCTTCTTCTTCTTCCATGCTGCTCTTTCCTTGCCCAACGGCTCGAGTCACGTACAGTAAAAAAAAAAAAAAAAAAACCCAAAGCGTGCATCCTCACTGCTTTCCCAACTGTAGCAATTACATGATGTCATGTGCATCTTCTTTTTTTTTGGGGGGGGGGGACTCGAGTGACAATATGTGATCTCCAGCTAAATTGCCGGTTCACAAAAGATGCAAGTCCACCCGCCGGAGGTTGGCCTCTCATTAGGTGACCCGGCGAGCCGCGCGTGGCATGCTTGACGTATCATCTTCCTTTAAATGCCATGAATTAGTAAAAGTTTTGTTTATGAAATACTAAAAGCAAAAACAAGAAAATTTAAAGCTGCAATAGTAGAATTATTTAAATGAACCTGGATTGTAGCTCTATACTGCCTCCTTGTGGAGCAAGAGCTAACTCCACCATAGGAGAGCATGAGAAGCTGCTGCCTGAGTATTCTGCAGTTAGTAGAGTATAATCTGAGTATAATTACTCATAATACTTGTAAAGTCAAGCGTGACAGACAGTATAAATAATTTTTATTTAATAATGTAAATCAAACAATACAATCAAATAAAAAGCTTAGTGCTTACCGTCATAAAATAATTTGTTATTGCATGTATCACTCAGTTAACACCATACTGTAATGTAAATGCCGTATAACAAGAGGATTGTCCCAAACAGTTGCATAGTACAGGTGAGTCGAGTGTACTTGCTACTGACCACTGGTGCTGAGTGCAATAGTCACGTGTATGGAGGCGTGGAGCGGGGTGGATTGGGGTCAATGCACTTTTTTTTAAAATTCGGCCAATTCAGGTACACAAAAAGCATCTATACCAAAAACCTGGTATCAAGAGACTGCCACTTTGCCTGATTGGGTAGAATTAGCTTTTAGTCCAAAAGCACCCGCGATACAACCTTGCAGTGCTGGGACAGACTGAACAAGCCCAGCATAACAATGTCTTCATTCTGCATTTTTGTTTTTTGTTCCTTTTTTTTTGTGAAATTGGAAGTTAATTGGCCCTGATCTCTGTGTTTCTTCTTTTTTTTTCTAGCATAAAATATCACACTCTTCTCAGCTCTCAACATCTCCGTGGCAGTTAAGTGGTCTGCTATGCCGGTTAATTCGTCCGGCCAGAGTTACGCCTCGTAACAGCCCACGCGCTCCCGCCAGTGCGGAACACAGCGGCCGCAGATTCATTAAGACCTAAAAATTTATATGCACCTGAACAAGTCATGCAATTTTCAGACTTTTTATTATACAAACGTACGTGAAAGGCAAATAACTGTCTAGCTGAACACTCACAAAGTCTCCTGAGGAAGTGATCGCCGTCACTCGCTCTGATGTAGAACAGTTTCATGGATGAGCGGTTTCCAAAAAGAAAAAAGCAGCAGTTGGATTTAAAACATGACCTAGACAAATGTTAACAAATACATTGTTTTTTTTTGCAAAGTGAGTTGTTTTCTTTAGCTCATTTATGCATTGATATTTTCAGTACATCAAAGTGTCTACCGTAGGAAAACGACAACAGACGTGTAGTAACACAATCAGAAAAATATACTAACACATAGTATAAATGATGTATGCAAATATGACTTTGTTTCAAAAGCTTCATGAGTAAAAGGGTTTTCCAAATATATCTCAGGCCACAAACCCTTCTGGGACTCGCTTTTACTGTTTTCATCCTGGAACAATGACCTTTTTAATACCCCCACCCCTCCCAAAAATATATATATATATATTAATAAATAAATTAATATAACTCAATATAACTCAAATTTACTTCCCCACACACTCCTGCAGGGGCTAACTTGACAGATGCTTTTAAAGAGTGATTATCTCATCCTGGATGATGTAAGGGATCTAAACCAAGCTGTCCATGTAACAGACACCAATAGAAATATACCCCCCAGTTGCCAATCTATTATAGAGATGGTTCATTTGGAGTGTTTCCTTGATCTGCATCCAGTTGTACACTGAGGTGGTTTTCTACTCGGTTCTAAACGTGGGCCGGATGAACGATCCACATCAAGCGAAGCACTTCAACACAGCCCAAACTGGGTTCTCCAAACTGACCACAAAGTTAAAATTGATGCCTTTAGGAAATAATGCCGACCATGTAGCTTCGACAATGTCATCGCGATTTTGCAGCCCATCTGGATTATACTGCATTTGGGTTTAGCTATGCACGCCTAATAAATTGGCAAATGAGTGTATTTTTTTTTCTATCTTATCCATGCCAAAATGTTGTCTGAGGGAAATCAGTGTTTAAAAAAAAAAAGACTGAAAGATAAACCTCTACATATGCACTTTAAAAAGCATATTACTACAACGACAAGAGGCATTGCGTGGGACTCTGGAATAGCAATGGTTTTTTTGTTGTTTTTTTGGAATTAAATGTTTCTCTATAATGAAGAGAATGTAGCGTCCACTCATTCAGGCTGTCACTCAGATGTCAAGCAAAACACTTAAGTGACTTATTTGCTTCATATTTTGTGTCACGTGTGGGCGGCCGTCTGAACTACGCAGGAAGAGCGGACCGAGTGAAGGACTGCGTTCGTCCTCTTCCGTACGTGAGCAAACATTAAGGAATTAACAGCACTCAGTGTTCAGTGATGAAAAGAAAAACACCAAAAAAAAAAAAAAAAAGCGGTTTTGTTAAAACTGGCGCGTTATTTTCTGGGTGTCAACCGGGAGGTTGCTGACGGTGGACGGATGCAGGTTGAAAAAGCAACCTGGCGAGTGTGAGCAGCAGTCGGGGGGAACGTCCGGGGCGAGCTGAGCTGCTGCTACTCTGCTTCGAAAGCAGTAGTGTGTGTGTGTGTGTGTGTGTGTGTGTGTGGGGAGGGGGGGGTTTGGATTCGCCCAAAGATAATGAACGTTAACGACGCAAAAACAGCGGGCGGGTCTGCGTGTGGCGCATGTAGTGCATGTCCTTTTACCCTCGCTGGGCGGGGGGGGGGCTCGCCGAGTAACCAGCTCTCCGTTGGGTCAAGAGGAAATCGCCCAATCTACTCTGCCGCTTCACGGAGCGGTGGCGTCTCATATAGTGCTATGACAATGAAATAAAATACGACAAAAACAGAAAAAAAAATAATAATAATTATAGGTCAAGCTTTGGGGTCACAGTGGATAAGGCTTGTTTTGTTGTCCGTCCGTGTTTCCATGCGAGTTGAGCCGTCTCCGCGCACGCAGCCCCGCGTGAGCAGGGATTTGGCTCCGGAGCTGGGAGGCAGCAGTGGCACAAGGTTCCAGACAAGGCCTCAAGTCACCAACCACTTACGTCCGGGACTGAAACTGGTGCAGAGCCTCTCCCGAGCGTCACGTTTGAGTCACGGGGGAGGAGGAAGGGGGCGAGGGGAGGGCGGCGCCGGCGACACCGCAAGCGTCACTGCATGCAGCAGGACGGGCCCTCGGAGCAGCAGCACACCGAGGAGCCCAGCGCTTTGGGTGGAATCAGGTCCAAGTCCTCGTCGTCGGGGATCTCGTCCAGGCGGTAGCCGTCTTGGAGCAGCTGCCGGCTTAAATCAGGATGGACCTGGAAGGAGGAGAGAAGGCGGAGAGGCCTCGCTCACGCTTGTGTGACCCGTTTAGAGTCACCTTTTCATGCTGCTGCTAATGCTAAACTAGTCTAAGGGTCCGTTAGCTAGCCCCGCCCCCTTTCCTCGGTTCCCCGTACCTCGAATCTTGAATCCTCGAATGCGTTATATTGTTTATGGCAGTTGATTAAATATCTATACTCTTCTTTTGACATTCTCATCCTTTTTATTGCCGAAATTGGGAAACGTGAACTTCATGGACAGTGGCAACGGAAGTTTGTGGCCGCTAAAATTCCTCAAAGGCATTTAAATATGAATTTAAAAACGCGCCGCCACAAATAGAAGAGGAAAGAAAAGAAATCAAAAGAAAATGAGCGCGTGAACGGCCTCGAATCGACGTCTTTTGAGTTCGTGTCAGGTTACAGGTGATGCAGCGAGTCTTTTAACAAAAACTACCATTAATTAAAGAGTCCTCTCAAAGTGGCGTCAAATATTTTTTAAATAATATTTCAAACCCGATTCTCTCTAAATAATCAGCATTTCCAGAATGATGGGTGTAAGTCCTCCACCCTATATGGACCTTTCAAAGCTCCCTTCCAAAAAATAAACATGTTTTTCTCCTTGTCACAAACGTCAAAAGTTTGAACTTCACTGTGTGCGAATGTTGTACTTTTCACGAAGCAAACTCATATAACCTGTGAGAAAACAGGTCAAACTGAATTTAATCTTCACTAAAACGCAGCTTTGACAACTACGGCTGCATAACTCAGGGGGACGAATTTGCCAGAGGCGCAGTGCGTGCAGCTTAAAAAAAAAAACGATTTCAAAGCAAAAAAAAAAAAAGTAAACACATTCCTTTGCGCTCTCATCCACTCGAGCACACAAGTAAAACCCGTACCGAAGATTATGCATAAAAGCATTCAAAAACTCAAATCGAGATCCGGCCACACAGTTCGACGTGTCCGACGTGCCAATTCAGAAAAAAAAAAAAATGAAAAGAAAAAGGTGAAAACACGGAGGCAGGGATTGAGACGGTCGGCGCAAAACAGAATCCGAGGAATGTGCCGGGAGCCAACTCACCTCAGCTGAGGAGTAGCCTGAGGAATACTGCTCGAAATCGATCTCCTCGTCGCTGCAACGACAAGAATGATGGCTTTACCATGTAAATATGTCGAGTGAGGGTGACCTTACAGACACGAGGCGGGCAAACAGCCCGAGGCGTGTTTACTCATCAAGACATATCCTATGCGTTTCCGAGGACTGAAAAAAAACATGTTAACTCATAAATAAAATTTTAAAAAAAACATTTTTTTGATAGGAAGTCTATGATGTTTGCATGGTGACAGCCTTATTTTCCCTGCTGCTGCTGATTTAAAGTCCTTAAGCGCTACTAAAAAGGGTAAAGAAGAAAACATGTCCAGGTGTGTCCGTTTTTGCTTGTAATAGTTACAACGTAAAAGGAAAATGAGCACGAAAGAAAAATAAAAAGCCAAAATCTGCTATTGCGCTCTAGTAAATCACTGACTCACATAAAAATCAGTTGCGCCCTGATGACTAAGAGCCTGATTTCATGCTCAAATGAAAAGAGAAAAAATCTCATCTGCTCCGTCACTCGTCGTAAGCAGCGCGTCCGATTCCGCGAACGGTCACGCTGAACACGAACCGACATCGACGCCATCTATCATCTGTGCGCCCTGGTCTGACCTTACCTGTCCGACTCCAGCGCGACCAAAGTGTCCTCGGCGTGCTGGCTCAAAGCAGCGTAGCCCTTGTTATATTTCACCGTTCTGGAAAGGAAGATCAGAGAGCGATGAGAGGGTGCCTTTGAGTCCGCGCCGGGCGGCGTCCTCCTCTCTCCGTTTACCTCTTCGCTGCTTGTCTGGGCTGATGCATCACCGGGGGTCCCTGTGAGAGGGCTTTCTTCTTGAGCGCTTTCCTCGCCATCTCCCTGTGTTTCTCTGCAAGAAACCAGGGAACTTAGTACAAGCACGGGCGCCAAATTACACAGTGAGTCTTAAAAAAAAAAAAAAGAAAAATGAACGGGATGTTTAATATGATTATTGGTTTACAGGTTCTGTCGTAACTATAAAACTACATCCTGATTCCAAAAAATGAGGGACGCTGTGTAGAATGTAGGCAGGGACAGAAGGTAATGATTTGCAAAGCACTGCAACCCCATGTGCAACTGAAAATAAATCAAAGTCAACACATCAAATGTTGAAATTGATACATTTCATTGATTTTTTGAGAATTATACTCTAAAAAAAAAAAAAAAAAAAAAAAGTCAATATGGACGGTTGTGATCTTCGGACACCAAGACTGCATTACACCGCTTTAAAAACAAGTCATGATTCACTGAACGGGGTCAGGAGCTCTTCCAAAAAAAACAACAAAAAAAAGAAATCGTCTAAGAGCACAGTTCATCGCGGCATCCACAAATGCAACCGGAAAGACAATGCAAAAAGGAAATCTCGCGCAAACGAGACCCACAGACGCCGGCGCTTTCGCTGGGCAGATGTCATTTAAGATGACAAGCCAAAACGCGAAACTGAGTTTGGAGATGATGGACGAGAGGAGACGGCCCATCCGGCTGGCTATCGGGCGCAAAAGTTCAAGAGCCAGCATCCGTGATTGTAGGGGGATGCGTTTAGTGCGTTAGTACACACACCTGCACCGTTTGGAGCAAAACAAAGGAAGGCCTTTTTATTATTTCACCAAGACAATGTCGAACGACATTCTGCACATATTACAGCGGCACAGCTCCTTGACAAAGGGTTCATGACTCCAAACCTTTGAAAACATGTTGACGGCATCAAATTTGAAATGGGCAGATCATTTTCCAGTCACAATTTTTCTTGTCCTGCGTCTAAAATGTATTTTTTTTTTTGCGCTTTGCAAGTTCATAAGGGGGTTTCAGTGTTTTGCAAGTCATCACATTCATCATCATCTATTTTCCTTTTTTCAACGTCAATTTTTTTTTTTTTTTTTTTGCAAATGTCGTTTTGAGGACAGTACTCCCAAACCACCCCATGTCCTCCCTGATGCATTCATGCACACATGCATGATTCATGATGAATGAATAAAAACGCACGCTGGGCCCGTGTTTATCCAGCTTTCCAAGAAGCACACATAAGAGCAGCAGGACCAGAAATACTACACTTTCCACTCAGTAAGAACGTAGATTTTTGCGCAGTTCCTGCAAGAATTCTTAATAAGATGTTCCTCTTTAAGATGGACTCGCATACCCCGCAGCGATACTTAGACCCATGAAACACCGATGATAACATTCTTATTTAAGCAGTTATGGTGTTTATATTTCACGAATTCAAATGGCTTACAGGCTAATTCAATAATACACACGGGGGAAAAAAAAGATAAATTGGGACCTGCTTTTCAAATGTTAAGTGTAGTTGTAGTTCAATTTAATTATAGGATGCAGTTGAAGTCTGATTATTATAGTGTTGTTTTCTGTGAATAAGTGTGGGAAACGTGCTTCATTTTCAGAATGTGTGTTCTTTTCCAAATTTGTTGTGTCACTTAGAGTTTATGACACTGAACTATCCTAACCAGAGCTAAAATCTTGTGCAATCTAGTTTGATTCTTTGCACCGAGTCAGTAGTAGACGGCGAGTAGTCCTAAAAGCAACTTCATGCCCCCAAATCATCAGCGAAATCAACTTTTAGTAAGTACTAAGTATCAGGAGCAGCAGCCTCCGTGCAAAAGTTTGCCAGCGCCTCCAGTGGAAAATAGCTGAGTGTCATGCAAGAAAATCAATCGCTGAGCTGGAGAAATCTATACGTTTGATCAGTTAGATCTTTCATCATCTTTTTATATATATATCAGGCACAAAGAATTTGTAAAAGCATGTATCTTACGATCTTACTTTGGTAAAAACAATTTATACTCTGTTACAAAAGAAGAAGACACCCGCATACATGACATGGCATAAAGTTATGATCACACCTATATGTGTGTGTGTGTGTGTGTGTGTGTGTGTGTATGTGTGTAAACTCTGAATTCAGCCATATATTGCAACGATGAAGCAAGGCTTTTAATGCAGTTGCTCTCCGCGCCCCATCGCAGTGAGCGCACATATTTTATCCACCCTGTTTACATATTCTGCAAACTGGATTGTTACCATTGGTGACATTGCAGGGATTCCAGAGATCTAATCTGACCTCTCTGACACTGCCCGGGTCTCTCGACGCCTGCCCCGCTCCCATCTCGTCTTTGTGACCCAAAAACATCAGAGCTGCGACGACGGTAAGCGGGGCACGCCGTGGGGAGCTGATGTGGATAAACACTGCACGCCACCCTTTAAACATGCAGTCACGCGCCGGGCTTGCAACTCATCGATATCATTTGTCCACTTTTGTGCAACGCAAAACGGTATAAAGCGAAACCTATAAAAAAAAAAAAAAAGGGACACAACTGTAGGGGAGCCAATGGCCGCAGGCGCGCCGATGCCTACTCACGCAGTTTGAGGTGGATGGCTGGAGCTTTGGACATGATGTACGGTCCCCTTTTCTCCGTCGGCCTGATTCCTCCATCGGCGCTCTTCAGCCTGGAGCTGCTGCTGCTGCTGCTGCTGCTCGGCCTCTGAGGGGGTCGCAGAGATGAAGGGCTTCATTATCTCATGATAATGCGTGGCAGCATGTGCAAGATGACAACACTAATATTTTTGTGAGGGGGGTGAGGGTGGTCTTAAGAGAACGTGACGGCCGACCCCCGAATGTCTCAATCATGCGCTCTCCCATGAATAAACTTGGGTTTGTTTTGATTTGATCCGAGTGTCTCCGCGTAGTTCCTGAGCCGGGACACGGATTAGCCTCTCGTTTGGGGCATGGGGAGGAATTCCCCGCGCTGACAAGTTAGCAGATAATCCATTTCGAGTGTGTGAGGGCCCGTTTCACCATGTCATCCGCAGCTGAGGTCGCAGCACAGATATCACATTGTCTTCAGCCCCCGCGCCCACCCTCCCGACGGTAACTGCTGTGCTCGCCTGTGCAGTTTCTGGCTAAGCGACTGTCATGGGCTCGGCTGGTCGGATAAATGAGCAGGTAGCATGAGAGCACCTAGCTAGCTCCAGAGGCACTAGCTTTGCTGGCATGGGGCATTTACCGTCAAGACTTGTGGCTCTGGGTGCGCTTCCAGCAGATTGTCCTTCTCCGGCTCCTCTATGATGTCGTTCATCATCTTGGCGTCAGTCGTCACAAGTCCCAAGTGAACGCGGACATGCTGGAGGGGGGGGGGCGGCGCGTTGTTTTCCTCAGGAGCAGGGAAGCCCCCCTGTTAGCCTGGATGCTATAATGCTATCTGTGGTAGGACGGTAGTACTTCCGGTGTTAACCCGGGGAGCCTCGCCCTGTCATTGGTCGGTCTGCGGTCGCACAGCGCGATAGGACACGCCCACAACAAAACACACCCACGCTGCTTTGGGAAGCGGTGATGTCAAAATAAAGCTCCGGTAAAATCCGGAATCCAAACTCCAAACGATTTCGTCAGTAATGATAGTAATCAATCTTCGAATTTCATTCTTTTAACCCATAAATAACTGATTCATGTGAATCTGATTCAAATTCAATTGTCGGTTTGCACACGTGCTGATGTTGCACACTGCTTTGCGAAAATATGTATAGTTTACTTGCAGCTCTTTTTTTTTTTATAAACATCGCTTTATTTGTCCATAGTTTACATTTCTATTGTATTTTTCCACATAGTACCTTTTTAGAATTGCTGTTATTGTGTATTACTGTACTGTTTTTTCATTGGAAACGTCATTTATAAACATGAACTACACGATAAAAAATGCAAACATTATCATCATAATTATACACAGAGAATCTATGAGGCCTTGAATATACAAAATCACAAATAAAATAAGGGGGGGAATAAAACAGAACATACATTCCTGCTGGTACAGGACGTTTTCTGGTGTATCAAGTGTTTGTTGTTTGGTAAATGTGCGTCTCATGTATGTGGGTCTGGCCTATGAGACTGCAGTTGGATCCTTCATTCTTAACTTGAAAAAAATACACCTTCTCCGAGTTTGAAACTAATTGAAACCATCTGTAGACAATGTAAGTGGACATCTCCTCGAAATACTAATCTTACAACTGTCGGGGGGAAAAAATGTGATACAGTGGCAGAACATTGTTTTTGTTTCGTTTTTTTTTTTTCTTCTTTTTTAGCAACAGACATGTCATCTTATCCAACTAATTTATTTCTGGTGAATGAGACAAAAAAAAGCAAATAATCCCACGACATCTGTACATACATTAAGGATCCATTTCGCCACATAGAGATCCAATCTGATAAGTTTCATCAACCTTGTGCTTCAGTCATTTAAAGGAAAGGCAATCACACTTTAGTTCCTTTATTTCATGATTTCACGGCACATCACAGTGACGTTTACAAATTACATTGGGTCATTTGTCAATTGTCATCTGCTGGTCAAACCATGAGCTTTAATGGTTCTGCAGGGTCCCAACAGCATTGTGTAAGAAATCTATCATAATTAAACCAAGCTGACTGAAACACACAGGAGTCGACTGTTTTTATAGGATGCAAATAAAGTCATACCAGCTCTACCCAGTCTGACTCAAATGTAAACAGAATGTCGGACATGTTTGGACACACACACACACAATATACGTCAGCCATCCACATTTATAATCTTCCCTCATATAATGACTTGCTAAATCCGCAGTGAATGAAATTCATTACCACACTTTTACAGAGTGTCTTGCAAAGCACGCGCCCACTGGTGTTTACCACAGAGGTGCTCTGATCAGCGTTCCTTTCCAGCTGCGAGAATCGGCCACCTACAACAGAGCAGAATGGTGTGTGTGTGTGTGTGTGAGTGATTGCAAAAAAAAAAAGAAAAAGAAAAAAAGAAATTGTGAACTAAAGAGATTCAGCAAGACCACACAGAAAAACCAAGTACAGTGTGTTTGAGATTTTAATGTAATTAAACCATTTCTGCAAGGCTGCAAACTGCTCCGAATATTTGTGCCGCCGTTTTCGCTGATTTTCCGTATCTGCCATGTCACCCAGCAGGAATGAGGTGCCACAGATAGCGTATTCTCAGCATAATTTATACCCGACCTTTCTTTTTTTACGACACCAAAGCATGTTTAACATGTTTAAACAGTGAAAACAGGCAGCAGCAGCAGCAGCAGCAGCCGGCCCAGCCTCGTCAAAAGGGGATAAATTCCACTCCTCTGCGCCTCTCACTTGACACGCTGCCCCTGATTAACATGACACGTGATGTAACTGTCAGTGGGTTCAGTGTCATGTGACGATGAAATTAAAAAGCATGAGATTTTGTGGTTACTACATAGAGCCTTGACGCTACGCAAAGCCAGCAGCACTTTCCCTTGAGGCCGTCATTGCCATGTTGACGGGGTCAAATGCGGTGTTCCCCAGCTCAGTGTAGCGCATGACGACTCACTGAGCGTTTTGTATCTGTGGCCGACATGTGTCTCACGTTCAGCAGAAATGGTAAAATGGTGACACAATAAACTCTTTCTTTATTAAAATGTTCTCTCATAATGTTTGCCTTCACCTTAGAAATGCGCTATAGTTTTGTCTTTGTTTCGGGCCTGTTTTTTCCAACACAAACTGGCGCAAGAGACGACTCTCTGACACATATTTTGTGCTTCTGTGTTTTTTTTTTTTTTCTTGTTGTTTTAACGGTGCATGCCGATGATAGAGACAGAGACACAAATGCATCATCAAGAGACATCTTCAGGATTCGAGCTCTTTATTTCATCGGACCGGCGTCGTTCCACACGTAATTCGGCACAAGTGCCTTTTCCAAAATGTAAAACTGCTCCTCTGTACGTGGATGAATTGAATCCGATTAGGAAAGAAAGTTTTTGCCTGAGCTTGAATCATCACAGTAAATGAAATACAATGGCTGACAAATGCCGCCAACTGATCTCTCATGTCTACCACGTGTGCGCTGAGCTAGCCCGCGACGGCCGACTGTTTATGAATGATAATCAGCGAACGCGACGAGTGACTCACCTGCATTTTCTTTTGAAGAAACTGCAACTTCTGCTTCAGACATTCAACCTCCTGAGAGAGCAAGAGGGGTGAAATGGTCAGACGGGCGCGGAGCTGCATTCTCAAAACGTCTTTACGGTTAAGCTGTCACATTTTTAAGCGCCGATGTCGTCTTGCACGCGATTGTCTGGGAAACGAGATGAATCACCGTATTCTGATACCATACAGCTGTCATAAGTAAACATCACGGCAAAGATTCAAATACCTGGTTCAGTTTGTCATCCCGCCTGAGTTTGATCTGAGGCAGAAGCTCCTCCAGTCTCTGAATCTGAGACAGCACATGGAATTTTCCACAATTGCTCATTTTAGCAGATGGGGAAAAAAAAGTTAAATGTATAAACATGTCAAAAACAACATAAACTAAACAGGCATGATAAAATGTTGACTTCACAGCAGACGCTGCTGGGATTTGTTTTGTTTTTTTGTTTTGTTTTTTTATTTAACTCCAAAGCACAAATGAAAATGTGGGATGTTTAAATTTTGCATGATTCTGCAGCCAGAGATGGGAATTTCACGGCGGCAGCAGCATCTTGGCCATGTGCTCGCGGCGTTGCCGGGTGCTATCGTACCCTCCTGTCGATGGCCTGCAGCCTGGTCGTCATGCTCTTGTTGATCAGAGTCATGGGGATGGTCTTGGGTTTGGGACGCACTGGAAACACAAGAGCCACACACACACACACACACACAACAGAAACGCGCGTTTTATTCGGGCTGATTTCGGGGTTACAGTGGAGCTACTGTGGACACGGGAAATGCTGACTTCTGCCAATCGACTGCGACTGTCTGCTGCTCCCAAAACCAACCAGAGTAAAATAATTTAAGTGTGAACATCCTTCATCAGCAGTCAGACTTTTCCCATTTGATATGAATGGACGCTCCTGGCACGTCGCATTGATTTTAACTGCTGTTTCCATCAAAAAGCAAATGGGGAATCAACTTGTCACTTGCAGAAATCCAGATTCATCTGCCGGCGCTGACGTTTCTCCAAATGTCTTCCATGCAGTTTGACATTTTGAGGATACAAAAAAAAAATAAAAATCTAAATCTTTGGAAGACATCACATAAGCACAATTTTCCGAAATGTCAATAAAGCGCCGCGTCGCACCTCAGGCCACAGTTTAAGAAATCATTGTGTCAGAGAAGAGAAGCGCTCACCATGCTGGAAGATCTCGGTCACCTCAACTACGTGAGGCCTGTGCGGACAAACACATCAGTTGATGTCATTAGAGTGTGTGTGTGCTGGACACACTTCGCGCAGATGAGTGAATGAAAGCCGGCGCGGCTGCATCGCGCTCACATGTGCTCGCTGTTGGCGGGGATGGCGCCGCTCAGGGGGACGAGACCGCCGCCGTGGTTCCTCATCTGGAAACAAGAGCGAAGCAAACTTTTTTAAAATTCTAAATACATTTCATTTAAAGTCTTCACTACGCGATTTTATACATCAAGACATCTGCTTTCAGTGTACTGCGAGCGGGTTCCTCAAGCGTTTGCATTTGGCCTTCCACTGAGACATCAGGGCGTGTGAGATGTCCCACCTTGAACACAACATCAGAAGGGTTCAGGCCAAATGTTGCGCTGATGATCTGAAAAGAGAAAGATTATGAAAAAATAAATAAATAAAAAAAAATCAGAAGCCAAGGTGGTTATGGTTATGTTTCCTTTTATCTGTCATCAGGTTAAACTATAAACTTTTACAAAACTGAGTGGAGGAATGAAACATGGGCCAAGGAAGAACCCATTAGAGTCAGATCCAGAATTTTTTTCATTGTCTTTAACCTTGTCAAATAGGGCTTTCCTTTTTTTTCTGGAAATTTTACATGAATCTTTACAGGAGAAAAAAAAGCATGTCTTTTTTAAGTGATAATATCTTTTGATAAATATGATTCAGTGCAGATCAGGATAAACGTTTCTGGTGGAAAATGTCACACCAACCAGCCATAGCATGAAAACCACTGCACGTTTACCGCGCAATAAATTCTCCTTTCAGGAGGAGTGTTATTTTGAATTTTTTGTTGAATGAGAGAGGTGTTGACATTGAACTCTCTTGGGTTATACTGAGATGCGTTCCTAATATTTGGTCACCTGAATGCAGGCGAGCGGGCTGTGTCAACACCTCACTCAAACATATTCAATGAAGATTCAATAAAACTCTTTGTGAAGGGAGTATTTATTGCAGGGCTGTTGCAACACATTCTATCATGAACATGCAGTCATAATGTTTTGACCGATTGTATATTTTCACAAGGAGGTGATCTTGATACACTAAAGTGGCAATAGACAAGACGTTTTCTTTATTTTACTTCATTATGAGACAAATATTGCTGTCAGGTCCTGGTTTCTATGTAGCATCTGGGTCTCTTCCTGGCTGCTTGTGGTAGCTAGCTGTAGCATAAGCGCTGCTTTCAGGGACGTGTGTAATTTCAGGCTTTTCTGCAGCCGGACAGGTTGAAGACAGAAGTGCATATGGGCTCAACACAATACTAACAATAACGGGGTATCTTTTTTGCAGATAATGTGATTATTCTTTAGCCGTTACATTACGTAATCAGAATGTACGACGTAATGATAAGTGAAAGCAAAGACGTGTCTATTGCCACAGGGCAGCTGCTTATCGTCACGTACAGTGCCTGAGCGTGTGATGAACCCATTAAAAGTGACAGCTTTTGGAATGAATACGCAAAACAACAGCAACGACTAACAATAACAACAACAAATCCAAAGCTAACAGAACCGTCCGATTCCAAAACGTGTTCCGTTCAAGGGCTCAGATTCTGGAAAAATTCCCACGTTCACCGTGAGCACCTGAAACCACCGCCGCCTTTCAAACGCGCAGGTCGTCAGAGCGGCGAGACGCATTCAGGGCCGCTCGGAGAAAAAAACTCCTGACGGCAGCACCGCCGGCTGCTGGCTCACCTGCGTGACCGCGGGGGCGTCGGCCGCCGGCGGGACGGCGACCTGACGGGGAGCCAACACTCGGTCATCTGCGACAGATACGACGGCATGAGGTGGAAGCATTTCCCAGAGAGGGTTTATGATTTGATTTGTTTTGACCTTTTGCCTCTTTCAGAAAGCCCATTCCAATGGACATCTGGGGAAAAAAAGGCTGGAACAACAATGAATTTATTGACATTTACTGATTAAAATAATGAGCAGTCCTCTTGTTAACATTCGCATGCTGATGATTATATAGGTTTTGCTGCTGCGTGACAGTAACAGTTATTAATCGCCGTCACATGCGTGCCTCTGTCTGTGGACACGGACATTTATTGACTTAACTGTGGATGGCTCGAGTGATATTTTCCTCAGAATCAACCCATAAAAAAAACTTAATCCCAAATTATAAACCCATCCAACCCACTTGCGTGAGATTAAATGGGTCATTCAGAAAACCAGCAGCCAAACTCTAAACACTTGACAGTCACAAGCAGCTGCTGCTCTCAGTGAACGGTGGTGCGTTCACGGGCAGCGTCTGGTTGTTAACGACCAAAGGTAAAGAGAACCCGTTGCCATGGATACAGACGAACGCTACAGGCTACGTCACTGTCAGACATCCTCGCTCGGGGATCGGAAAAGTTCGAAATCTACGAACCGCCTTTGTCAAGCCGCTTGAGCGCGATCCAGACCTGTGACGCGGGGGCGGACTCGTGTGAACTCACGCTGGACATCTTCATCACTGCGGGGCGGCGGCGGCCAGAAGCGGAAGTAAATGGCCGCATCCGGTGAGGCTCCTTTCAAAATAAGTCTCTTTAAGCGGCGGCGGAGCAGCGTGACTTTTACTGTACGCGTTAACGGAAAACACGTTGCGCACGCCTCTTAACTGCGTCGATCAGTTCAATCAATCAATAAAACTGCATTCGTGTGGCACCTTTTTACCTTTTTACGCGGACAAATGCAGTTCAACGTGATATTGAGAGAAAAAAATAAGATAGGAGAACAAAGGGCAGAACAAATGAAGGGAATAAGACAATAAATCCGAGGCAGTAAGAGATTAACATTTAGAGAAAAGAAGCTGTACAATAGTTAGGTTAGTCAGATACAGTAAAGATACATAATAATAAAAGCACATTTGAAGGACATGAAACCATGACACAGATTTCATTTCTGAGGTTTGAGATCAATGCGGGTTAGAGGTAAAAATCTGCTAAAAACAAACAAATGATTTTTTTAGAAAGAGTAAGGAGTATGTCTAGAGTTAACAAGGAACCATGATGGACATTATATATATATGGTGTATTATGTGTACACCAAAATAGAAATGAGTTAATTAGTATCTGCCATCCAAGGTCAATCAAAAGCCAGACTGAAGAGAGAATGTGCTGCAAACACAATCAAATGAATGAGCTTATTTATCATACATCCCCGAACATTGCGAGGCACCCGAGTAAAATCTACTTAAGTGCTTCATCAAACAGCAAAAGTTACCAAATTTGTTCCGACTGGACAGAAACCCAAACGCATCATTTGCCGAGTCCAGATCGGAGGTCAGTGTTATGTTGTGTGCCAGGACACATAAATTTGATCTAAGTGATGCGGGACGAGAGCGTTGAGATGACAGCTCCAGGGACGGCGGGACTGTTGTTGTGGATGAATCATTTTAAGTGGACGCCAAATATAAGCAGACCATTCGATGGATCACTCACCATCTCCCCTGGCGAGTCTCCACCACAGCTGAACCGCAATCTGGAGTTTTGCTGTCCATCTAATGGTCACTGAGAATGTAACGAAGTGGTTAGCGGGGCAAAAGCAGTGCCGGCGGTGGTTGTGGTGATACACTAATTAGGAGCTGGTAAGTCACAAAGTCAGCATCATGTAACTCAGCCTGTTTTATCTCCAAACCAAGAAGAACAAGGCCACGAAAGGGTCAAAGGGCAAATACGTCCGGCTCGCTGGGCAGTTTTTTTAATTGCCTGGAGAGTGAGACAGCTAAATCAGCAGCTGGATGTCGGTCTTCCAGCCAGGTGATAGAGTCGTTTGTCAGTGCCGCCTTAAATGCGCGTCTCGGCCGCGACCTCTGTGCTAAAGGTCAGGAGACTTAGGACACATGATACAGCTACTGCAGAGGCTGCCGGTGGGAGTTCTCTGCCAGCAGCGTCCAGCTTTTTATCTGCACTAACGCGGCTCGCTCCAGCTTCTTTAGCACGTTTTGTTGTCCTCAATCGGACCGCTCTGACATTAATTTCCGTCAATCGCGTCTGCTTTTCTTGGCACTCACGTGCGGGGATCATGTGTTGGTAGCAGACACGGCAGAAAGCCAAACCAAACTTCATATCAGCACACACGTTTTGTTTGCTATGCTAAGCTCCACCAACATCAACCAGCTGCACATCTTTTCACTCCCACTGGACCAAACGGCACCCGTCATTCATTCTTTCCTGGATCTGCCCCAAAACTTAACAGGTTCGTTTTTGGGCCTCTTTTCACTTTGTTTTTATTTCTGTGCTAATACACAGACATTTAGATGCAGGTGAAAATATAACAAACGCAGAGGAGGTAACAATCATTTACATGCACAAACACTCTAGTCCCATACATGCATTCTTCCCAGTGGCCAGCAGGGGGCGACTGGCTGCAAAAAAAAAAGAAGGCTGATTAACCGTGTAGAAGTGTCCTCTGGCGTGATTTATCAGCTCAGTCAACATTTTCCCAATGAGTATACGTGCTCAGTCACTAGCTTCAAGTCTTCCTCAATACAGAATGATCAATATTTTGCAAATCATGTTCCCATTCAGAATAAAATAGGCAGTAAAGCTGTGTGTGATTTAGGGCATGGCTACCCCGATGACCTTATGACTGGCACGGCCACGAGATTAATCTCTAATTGGAGTAAAAGAAATGTTAAACTGCCCTAACCACATGACAAAAGAGCAGCAAATCATCAAACCTCATTGGTGGTTACCTTCTGTGGTGGTGCCTCCCTGACCGATGGAGCGATGCCGGCCTCTGATAGGCTGCAGAGGTCATACAGGTGTGTGGTATTTGCCAGCTCTGTGCGGCACCATGAGGCCTCCTCGCATGTCCTCAACTCCCCCCCGACAACAATCAGCCTTCCGCAGGCGCATATAAAGGAGTGAGGATGACTGCGTTTATCTCTGAGAGCTGCCTATAACTCAGAACACAAATACTCCACAATCGTCTTTGTCTCAAGAGCACAAGAGATTGAAACACCGAATGAGAACTGAGTCACAAATCTCTGAAATCCACCAACACAAGCGTCCTTTCAACATCAAAATGCCTTCTATTTGCTGGGTTTTCAATGGCAAGAAGTGCGTTCGAACCGCACTCGAGCGCGGCTCTTCAGGATCAAAAGGCAGCGATCGGGTTCTGCACCACTTTAAAGTCACAACAATAAATACGATGTCTTTGTGCTGCACTTAATTGAATGTAGGACAAAAAAAAAAGGACTTTCAATCTGCTTTTATTTCTGTTTCACAAAGCTTCCCAAGCGATTTAGAATCAGCGTCGAACACGTGAGGCGACACCAGTTCTGCGCAAACGGCTGCAAAGTAGAAACAGAAGCAGTAGAAACACGTGTGATCCAATTTCCCCCAAATTGTTAAACCTAAAAAAATACTAAACATGAAAATCAAGTCCCGTATGGTTCAGAAAGTTTTCAACAAGGGCACCTTTCATTCAACATCGTGGACATTCAATTATGTTCAATTTGAAATCTATCCTTTCTGGAAAAAAAAAAAAAAAAATGGCATTGAGGATGAGAAATCAATTTTATTTGAACAGTAGCTTTCACATTTGTTACGCAGCAATACCACATCATCTTAGCATTACTTTTTAAAAGACACAAACTGATGGTAGAGAATTTTGACGGCTTTACGGTGTGGCTGCTGTTCTTTATGTATCTAATCTGTTTGCTCATTGGCTGTCACGTTAGCCCAGCTCTTGCCGGGACACACACACACACAGGCACACGCACACACACACACACACACACTTACACGCACACACACCGTCTGCCATCGAGCGAGGCCTCCCTCCGCGCTCCCCCTCCGCTCTCCGGCCAGTGTTGCTCCAGTCTTGGCTAAACCCCCAAACGTTCCGCTCTCCCAGTGAAGCCGACGCGCGAGCGCGCGCGGCCCGTTTGAGGCGCTGCAGGTAGCACGTTGTGATGGTCATTAGGAGGTGATGAAGACCATTTTGTTAGGACTCAAGATCTCGATCCAGTAGCCATCAGGGTCCTGAATGAAGGCCAGGCCTTTCATTTTACCTGGAGGGAATTAAAGAAAAGATGAATACAAGTGGACAATATACACATGGAAAACTGTGTACGACATCTAAAAAGGTACCCTGTCAAGTTTTTGAATACTACCATCAATACAGATCAGCGTTTACATGACTCCATGAATCCTTGTTGCCGTTTTTGACGGAGAGAAGCAGCTTGTTAAGTGAACAAAGCTTGAATACAATTCTTTTTGAAAACCCCTTTTTGCAAAGCTCACAAGGAGTAAAATTCACTCGGCGTGTTTGTTGAGGCCAACAGATGCACCTGCTGTGTAAACAAACCAAAAACAAAGCAAACTTTAAGGAGGTGTCTTTGAGAGTCGCATGTGCGCATCCCTTTCATGGATGAGTGACTGTGACGCTGAAGTGGCGCTGCTCGTCCGCATCCCCACAGCGGGCATCGCTCCACCGAGGGCCGACTTTATGACAGTCAGGCTGGCAGACAGGTTATTTGAGGACACTTGTAGCGCTTTTTTTCCACTACTGGATGCCGACTCTACTTGACTCTACTTGACTCTACTCCCCTCGAGAGTGCCACTGATTGGTCAGAGGGACTCATCACGGTGTCACTGCAATCACCAATGCGCAGCACGCACGGAATGCCCTGAGATAAGGTAACATCTGTTTCGCATGGTGTCGCCATGACGACCTGAGGTGGTATTATCTTCTCATGCGAAACCACCCCCCTGGTTAGTACCCAGATTTGAATAGTTTGGCTGGAAGCTGCTGCACATCATAGCAAATAAACACAAATTATAAAATCTGAAGCAAAGAGTTTGAATCAAGGATTTTTTTTATTAAGCAGTAACTTCCTCATCGGTTTCAGCCCAACTACAAACTGTGTATTAACCAACTGCAAAAGTAAATGGGGAAAGACGGGTGGAAAAACAAGCCTGTCACGACTGATCTATTTAACTTAAAAGCGCAGACATGCAAACGTCGCCCAGCTTACCGTCGTCGGGCTTCTTGACAAACGTGACTCCTTGCTCCTCAAACAACTTGCAGGCTTCATCGACGTCTGGAACTGCGATTCCAATGTGTCCTGTCAAGCGGACACAGATCAGCTGCTTTAAAACGCACGGTACAGCAACACACACACACACACATCCAGGTTTCCACAGTGAACCAACACTCGAGTACATGCAAAGCAGGGCACACACACCAACAGCCATAACATTACGACCACTGCATGTTTACCATAGAATATAATGCAACAGCCCTGCATCAATGATCCCTTCAGGAGGAGTTTTCTGTTGATTTTTTTTATTGAATCTGTTTGCGAGAGGTGTACTGGGTGACACTTCAGTGGTGTCCTTAATATTTCTGGTCATCCTACTCATAGGCATTAGGCTGCCAAAATATTGGGAGACACCTCTCAGTACACCCGAGTTCAACAGCATCACAAATTAAAAGTCCAAGTAACAAAATACTGAACGTCAACACCTCTCTCAAACAGATTCAATAAAAATTCAACATAAAACTCCTCTCGAAGGGGGAATTTATTGCATAGTTGTCGCATCATATTCAATCGTAAACATGCAGTGGTCATAATGTTTTGGTCGGTCTAACCACTTGATGCATGAGGATTAAAAGCTGAAATGTCTAATAAGGATTCCGGAGCCACAGTTTAACATGTTAGAACACACAACTGTGGCTTAAATGTTACTGTAAAACCAAAGATATGTTTTATTGCATTTCTGTGTTTAGCGATTGTTTATACTCAGAAATGTGGCCCTATGAAATGTGTTTTACTCTACCACATAAAACCAAGCTTCTACACACACCCGCGTCTGATCAAGCCGTGACACTCCATTAGGAAACCAAGGTAGCGACGGACAATCTTGGTCTTTTTATAGATCATAAACTGTCCTGGGTCCAATGTGCTTGATGCTATTTTGAAGAAGGGTGAAGCTGGTCAACCTTTGCAACACAACCGAGCTCAGCTATCAGCGGGGAAGGAGGAGAAAGTGATCCTGGCTGTCACAGACAGGCCACGTTGTCTGCAGTCAGTATCGCCGGTCATGTGCTGCTGCTGACGCCGACGACGCCTGGATGCGAGTTCCTTCCCTCATTCAAGCATCTAACCCTCCTCAAGACTGAGATTCAACGCTATTCTCTCTCCAAAACAAGAATATTACTCACAACACGTGCCGCCGCATTTGCCAGGCGATGATATTGCCATTAAAGCTAGCTTAGAAGACTTATGAAGCTAAAAAGTGGCAAAACTCCCTAAATTGAAGTTATATGGTTGTGATACACATCTGGAATATGATTTAGTTCCGGTATGAGCAGCTTTTGTGTCGTGTTTATCATTTGAACATATGATATACGATTCGTGATCGTAAAATAATAGTACCTCTCGAGTACAGTTCTTGTGTAAATTAAACGGCTGTACTTTCCCGCAAGAGAACTTTTCCGCTCAGCTAAATAACGTCGTGCACGTAAGCTTGTGGTTTTCCCGCGGCATCACGTCCAGTTTCGTCCGTGACGCAAACCTTACCGAAGCCGCGCGGGTCTGAGTTTCCATTGTGGTAAGACTGGCTCTCGTCAGACTCGGAGCCCCAGTTACTGAAGGACAGAGGAGGGATGAAGGGATAAAAAAGGGGGAGGAGGATGAGGGAGAGAGAAGCACGATCCAGTTAATTACAGTGGGCCTGATGAGGACTTCAACATTTATATCACTGCCAGAACTGCAGCTAAAAATGAGCCTAATTTCCGGATGTGAAACCGGGGTGTGATGAGTCATTCAGTAAATCGGTAATTCAGTTCCTCGTGAAATGACACTATTTCTGAAGGATTTCATTCACGGTCATGCAGCAGCGATCCCCGGACGCGTTCTCTCACTGTGTCAGCTCCAGGGTGGCTCTTCTGGAAAAGGTCCAGGCCGTCTTTTCCTTCACGTCTGTCGGAATCTCCTTTTTGTCCTCGTAGCCCAGGAAGAAGAGGGAGAAGCGCATGGCGGGGAAGTCGAACTTCTGCAGCAGCCTGGAAGGTTTCTCACACCGGACACAAACATCGTCCATCAACGTCCAACTTAGGTGCTCGACAAATCCCAAAAGTCGTACCATGCTGCCACTCACGTCATGCCGAGGATTCGGGTGTAGAAGTCCAAGGATTTAACCGGATCTTTAACCCGCAGCATCGTCTGCTGCATCATGAAATCCTGGAACCACACGAGCGAGACAACAGAAACACAATCACTCAGCTTTCAGACACGCTGCAGGCTACAAACTCATATTTCCCGCGAAATTTGGCACTTAGTTTTGCTCTGGAGGCCCAAACGTGAGCGCTGCAGGTCCTCCAGAGGAGCAGTGGCACTAGTTCCTGTGGCTGAAAATGTGGAAGTGTCACACCGCGGAATTTGTGAAGAACCAAGCTGGTTAACCGTAAAAGCTGATAGGTTCCTCTAAAAAGTTCTCCGTCCTGCCACGACATTGCAGAAATAGGAATTTAAAAGCGAATGGCCCACTCACTCACACACCCTCTTACATGAGCATTAATAGAAATGAAAAATCAAGATGCTGATGCGGTATTCAGATACATATGAGGAAGTGTGTTGTTTCGGCGTGGCAGATAGCTCAGGGGCGTTGCGCGGACGTGTGTGGGGGGGGGGCGGATCTCCATCCAGGCCTTCCGGGCTGCGCCTGAGCTCCGGCAGAGACAGGGCAGAAGATTTATAACCTGGCGCTCACTTGCGAGAAAGGGGATCTCGCCCGGGTGCGGCCGTGCGCAGACGACTGGCGGCGGTCGCGTCTGCGTGAAGTATGTTTCGGTCAACATGACCGCGCCGCGCGGACTGCGGGGCCGGCGCGGCGCCAGACGACCGATCACAAACGTGAGGCGACCGGGAACAGGCCCTCGCAAACATGAGAAATATGAATCCATGACACAGAATAAAAAGATTTCCTCTTTTTAAACTTTCTGTAGTGACAAATGGAAAAAAAAAAAAAATCACACAGTACTGCACATTGTGTAAGTATGTTAATTTTGTTTCATTCCTTTGCTTTATAGACTTACTTATTGGGAGTACTTGTGTGCTCTGTTTGGTCAAGATCTGATGTCAAACAGTCCCTGGGGTGCTGAAGAATAAGTATAAAATTGAATTTCTTTAAAAAAAAATCTTTCCACTAGTCTGTGCTTGCATCGGTCTTCCATCTCCATGGAAAGGCTAAAAACGTCAGCAATTCCGTCTGCAGGCGGCTCAAGATGAGCTTTTTGAATCATTTTGAACAATCAGCTGGTGGACGTGAGATAAATATTCTGCCGCAATTCAAGACTCCAAAGTCAGACAAATGAAGATGTGCAATACATGTGCATATAACAGATTATATGTCCTCCCACCAGGGTGACGTTCCATGAACAGAGGCGGCAGCGTCCAAGAGAGCTGATTGGCCAGTGGTGTTTTTATATGTTTTGATCGCTAATCTGGAGCAAAAACCTCCTCATTGAGCGCGTTAAGGCCATGGCAGAGGTGACCATGGCGACGGACCTTGCTGAAAAGTGAGCCCTCTTTTGACAAGGAAACCCTGGTTAAGCAGTACACCTCCACATCTACTTGCTCGTTTTACATGCGGACTTTAAGGTTGTGCATCGCAAAGGAAGGTGACAAAAGACGCATCTTCTCCAGACACGAATGTGGACGGCACAACGATATCTTAAAGCGTTGAGAATTTTGAAAACAAACCAGAAATAATACACTTGTAAGAGCGGCAGAGCTTCGTTAGCGGAGCAGACAGAAGCACTGAAACCCTTTTTAATTAATTTCATCACCGTTTATGTCTCCTTGTGTGCAGCCTCACACCTCAGCCAGCGGCCTCAAAGCCAAAGCGTGACGCGCTTTTTAAAATTTTTTTTTTTTAAATGACGCCCTCAAAAAATCTAAACCGAGGTTGTATTTTCCAAGCTTAAGAGAGCCAAAATCGCGCTGTGAGCGGTGAGTGCGTTTCACAGTGGAGTGTTATCTCTGCGGCTAGAGACGGTTGCCGCTTTCCTGCGCCCTTCGACAAACACTGTCAAGTTTTCACGGTGGAAAACTATATCAACATTTCCACAGAAGCGGCTGAGGGCACGCTGCTGCCATGCGATGCGTTTCTGCGCCAAGCCGCATTCTCTTTTTGCTCCAAAAAAAGAAAAAAGAAAAAAGGTTTCCACTGATATTGACGCTTTTACAGAGCCGCTTTATTCCTCAGATGGCACTCAGGCTGATTGGGGAACTTGGACCCACCGGAGGTCACACTTCCACTGTTAAAGACATTCCTGGCGCTGATCGGTGTGGACTTCAACTGCAGTGCGCAACAGCTGGGGGCCGAAACATCAACTCGTACCTGACCTCTTATCCCTGCCTGCAGGGGAGGGCGCATCTCTGGCGGTGAGCCGGTTTTCAGTCAAATGGTGTATACACACACACACACACCAATCAGCCATTATGACCACCACATGTTTACCGCAGAACATGATGCATGAGCCCTGAAATAATATATGAATAATATTTTTTTTTATCAAATCTGTTTTGAGAGAGGTGTCGACATATTTCAACAATTGTTATTTGGCACTGTAATTTTATGCTGTCGAACTGCACCGGGTTATACTGGGGTGCCCCGAATATTTTGGCAACCCAGTGCCTATGAGTGGGAGGACCAAAATATTAGGAACACCTAATATTGCAGGGCGGTCGCAACATATATTCTATGGTTAACAGGAGGGGTTTGAATGTTATGGCTGATTGGTGGTGTGTCTTCTCACAACTTGACGTGTGAGTGTTGGACTGCGCTGGGTCATATTGGGAGGTGCCCCCCCCCCACCCCCTACTGCATCTGAGTGAGATGATGAAAATATTAGGGACACCTCTCACTTTTAACTAAAAATGACTGCAGAGCTGTTGCATGGTACTCCATGGCAAACCCGCGGTGGTCATAATGTTTTGGCCGGTGCTTTAAGTAGTTCGAGGGCACGTTGCGAATGTGCGTCAGCTTAAATTTTTGGGGGGGGGGGGGCGCTGTTGGTCAACTGCAGGAGTCTTAGCTTGCCACTCCACATTAGCTGCTCCCAATCCCAAACCCGCCTGCCTGCCTGTCTGTCTGTCTGCCTGCCTGTCTCTCCAAAGCGTGCGAGCGCGTCCCGGTCTGACCGCGCATGCGCCCACCGCGCTTGTACGCAAAACCTCTTCCCTCCACCAGATGTGGCGACTGGCGATTCAGCTTACCTTTTTTTTTTCTACCCCCCCTCCGCCACCCCCCCCACACTCCACCTCTCCCGACCGCGGAGTCAATTCCTGCCCCGGCGGCAGTCAAAAAGTTACCGAACCTACCGCGGCAGCCTGGAGCGAGACGCGCCGCCACCAGAAATCACGTTAAACGAGTTGACACGCAAGAGAGGAAAACATCCCTGTCCGATAATGGGCGCATTAGCTAAGAGAGCCGCCTCGGCCGCCGCTGGCCTCGTCTGGTCGGCTGTGGACCCAACTTGGGTTGAACTTCGAGAGGCGGCAGCAGCAACTACAATAACAGCCGTCATACCTTCGTGATTGGGTCGCCGTCTTTACACGCCGCATCCGCCGCCTCGTCTGACAGACCTTTGTCACTCATTTTAGCCGAATAAAAGAGGTAGTCACGCTGGAGCTGAGCTCGGCGTGGTGCACTAAATGGGAGTGGGACGCCGCCGCCGCCGAAGGAATTTCTGCCAGAGCCCCTTCCGGTGTGAGTTTTCAAAATAAAAGACGCGGTGACGGCCGTCTTGGGGCTTTCTTATACACCGATAGGCCATGACATTAAAACCACCGCATGTTTACAGTAGACCTCTCTCATTTCTATTCTCATATATGAAAATTTGTTATTGGGACTGTTAATTGTTGAACTGAACGGAGTTCTGGTGAGAGGTGTCCCTAATATTTTGTCACCCTAGTGACCCTACTGAGCGGAATGACCAAAATATCAGGGACACCTCTCAGTATAACCCCGGCATCATTAATTACGGTCCCACACAGCATTCACGGTTTAATTAATGATGCGTAGTTTGGCAACGTGTTTGGGGGAGGAATAAAGATGTCAATTAAACCATCATACTAACAATGGCTGAAACAGTCCATATATATATTTATGTCAGAAATCCACATGAAGCGTAGTGACGTCACTCCAGCTTCGTTAAACGCAGATACACCCAAATAATTTCAATTTCAAAAATCAACCATTGTTAACTTGTAAAATAAATCTTTGTGAGAAATTAATTCAGGTTTGTGCAAGTGTAGATGTGCATGTGTTAGGAAATTGTAGACTTACACACACACACAAAAAAAAAAACATTAAATGGGAAACAAAATCCGGCTCTCAAAATGACAAAACTGTGTCACAATCCAGTGCCAAGTGTTTGTTTCTCTAAGCCTAAATCTGATAGGACAATAACAATCCAATCACGGCGGGAAATCAAGCCATCCAATCAGAGGCCAGATAAAAGTAGATTAACCTTTTTGGAACATTTCTCTGATCCTCTTTACTTTTGTGAAAGTCGGGCAAATAAAGTGAAATCACCACTGGCCAACTGTAGATTATGTTCCCTTTGTGTCTCATTTCATGTTAATCTGAAGCCAGCTAAGTTTATGAGTATCAAAATGAACGCAGCGGAGACAAACATACCTGTGGATGATCAAGCAGCTCGGAGTGGAAACTCTCGAGTCAAAGGTTACATGTCAACACTTTTATTTTGAAAATAAAAGGTGGGAAGTCCTAGTTATTAACCTGCCGGTTGGAGGCCAGACAAAACCGCATTATGTAACATCAAGGGGGGGGTTGCTGAACAGTGCAGTTGTTAGTCCACATTTGCTCCCCGCACACACACACACTTGCATGCAAATAGATGGAGGGATGAGTGCACTCCAACTGCGACCACCTTTCATAGATTATATACAATGTGAAGCCTTTAATTTGAAAGGCAGCGTCTAAAAATGTTGTCCACCACACCCAAAGTGAAAGACCTCAACCAGTAGCAGCGTTGAAAATGACAGATTTGAACAATATTAAATTTGCACTAATTATTTTTTTCCCAGCCTTTTGTTGCCGTTTTTAAACAAGTGTACCACACTTAACCGTCTTAAAAAAAATTGCTGAGTGAGGTTTTAACAAATGTGAAGTAAATGAGCGCCATAAATCTAATGTGCACGGGATTTGTTGAAAAGTTGTAAACACCCCCAGTGGTACCTCATTATCCATTCACGACGACAAAGTCGATGGCAGAAACGTTTTTATTTATTGACAAGGTTTAGAGTTCTTCACCAGGTGACGGAGGGCTACAGTTCTGGCTGCTGCCCCTTCTCCAGCCCACCGCCGGCCGGCCGCCGCTCATCTGAGGGATTTGCATTAAGCTGTGAACAATGAGCCACGTAGGCGGTCGTCCCCGCGGAGGGGGGGGCTGGTGGGGCCGCGAGAGGAGGACGGGAACGCCGAGCTGGAATACCTGCAGACTTCCTGAGACAGAGACGAGACCGCTGGCAGGCAAAGGGCTTCTTTTTTTTTTTTTTTACCCCCCTCCCTCCAGACAACGTTTGATGTTCTGCTTCTCAGGAAAATCTCCAAACTGCTCATGTTGGAGAGTTCAAGGGGGAACAGATGAAAGCAGGGAGACGCGCTAAAGTAAAATTCCTACAGTGGTTTCAGTCCTCCAAGTTGCTCTTATGCTTTACAATAGCCATGTTTAGATGGACAAAACTGCAAAACATACATACGATTTATTAGTTTTTATTTATATGCCTGGATTCCTGTGGTCATTTTCATCAGAGGACAACCCACCCCTGGACATGGAGCTTCTTTACAGAGGAATGAGAAAATGGTTGAGTAATGATTTTGGGTTTTTTTTTTATGGTTTACATGGTTAAAAGTAAACCGTTTGTCTCACCTCTGCATCCATTTAGTACTTCAACACTGATGACACATTATTTTCTTAAAAAAAAACAAAAAAAACAAAATATGTTCCCATTCTAAATCCCACTGTCCATTTACCCGTTTAAAGACCCAGAAGAGATTATAAAAGAGGCAATACATGATGGAAGGAGGGAGGGAAAGCCCTTTTGCCCTTTTCCACTACAATGTTGATCCTTGTGCTCCAGAGGAAGAGGTCCTCAGTAGCTGCGTCCAAACAGGGTGTAGTACTGTGCCGCCTCCTTGCCACTGACGCACATCTGACCCGACTGCAGCGTCTTCAGGGGCGAGAAGGGGATGCACAGACTCTTGGCTCCCATGGATGGAGCTCCAGGCTCCAGGTCCTGGTCCCTGATGAATAGCACACAAGGACACGAAAGCTTTACTGGCTGAAATTTGAAGCACGTTCATGAGAAAACGTGCAAAAAGTCACGGCGATGGCGCAAAGTTACTCGAAAGCTTTTGCACTACATGTATTTTGCACGAGCCTCTGCACAGGGATTGGAACTTGCGACATACTTGGCAGTGGTTTTCTTGATCCAGTCCTCGCACTCGATTCCTCCGCAGAACGGGATCTGCACGATCTATCGAGCAAAACGAACGTGTTACTGAGGTGTGTGAGGGCAGAGAACCAACAGTCCTGCACAGAGGCCAAGCCCAGCTGAGCTGAGCCGAGCCGAGACTCACCTTGCCCTGGTCCAACTCCTTCTGGAACTCCTCCATTGTATCGACAGCCACCATGTGACTCTTCAGGTCATTCGAAGCTCTGACAAATACACACACAAACACACAAAAGCAGACACACACCGTTTTAGTGCGTCTGACAGCTGGCGGTGGTCAGCAGAGCAGGTTTCCTATGACCACATTCACACCAAAACATGGAAATGGAGCACTGCAGCTCCATGTCGGAAACCACCTCTTTTCTTACCAACGCCTGAAAGTTCATGTCACACGACCATTCGCATACACTGCAGAGGTGGCTGCCAGTGTAATTCAGAAGGAGACACTTGAGCTGGTTGCTTAGCGACAGAAACTATTACCAAAAGGACAGCGATGATGACAAGTAAGACCGATGATTAGTTGAAATTATTACTGAGTGTGTAAGCAGTCAGCTGCTCCCGAGCATTGTGGGATACCATGTGTTTGGAACTGTAACCAGCAACAAGATCTCAAACTTCAGGCTCCGCAGAGGGCGTTTTGCCCGAGTCTGGACCAAAGAAGCTGACAATGGCCTCGTATACTCAGACGATGATTGAAACAACCGGATAGGCCGCATGGTCCAGATGCATCGGCTGTTTTCAGCAGACTCCCCTCATCGCTGGGCCGACGCTACGATGACGCCGCCGGACACACGAGGAGTCGCAGCTCACCTGAATAACAACCTGCCTCCTGCACGTGACGGCAAGTGCAGCGTTCTGCAGCGGGGAAATTAACTCAACACAAGGTGAGCGATGTTGTGCTCATTACTGGTAGTCGAGGCCATTAAAGCCTGGTTCTCAGTTTCTGACTTGACTTTGTGTTCCCATCGCCATGCTCCACTTTTATAGGAGAATTTATGGCACGAGTGTGACTGTGCTGGATATTGTTCTGTGTGGCACTAAAGCTTCTGGAATGGCCTTTTTCTAAAAGTACTGGTGAGACAGGTTTCACGGGAGTGGGTGAGTTAAGTCCTCCAGAAGCCCTCTGGAATGATGCAGACAATGAACGCAGTCTTTTACACCCCACCCACTCCCCCCGACCCCCCAGTGCAGCTGCAGTTATGCGTCTTACTTCTTGAACAGGCCGCTCTGAATGTCCTCCAGCATGGCAGCTAGTCTCTTCTCCACATCAGCCTCTGGAATTGTCACCTTCTCGCCAGAGTCTCTCCTCACTGCAACGCACTGACGCTGCTGCATATCCTTAGGACCCACTTCCAGGCGGACAGGAACCCCCTGTAGATAGCACCTCAAAGATGAAGCTTCTAACAAGGCCATTTTTGTTGTTTACTCTTCTTAGATTTGCTCCTTTGACATGAAGCCTGTGATGTTATTTCTGACCTTGAGCTCCCAGTGGTTGAACTTCCACCCGGGGGAGTAGTTGTCTCTGACGTCAGTCTTCACCCGGATGCCGGCGTCCTGCAGCCTGCTCAGGTATTTAGAGCACTGGGCCATCAGCGCCTCCTTGTCCTGCTCTGGCAGGGACGCAGTGATGCCGCATGGGATGATGACAACCTGGGAAAGGAGGGAGGCATTTCAGTTCTCATTAGCTTTATTTCATGTATGCATGACTATATATTCCATGTTAGTTGGTGACTTCAGTGAATCGAGGAGATTCTTCAAACTACTCTAGAATTTAATATAAAAACAAAACAGGATGTGAAGTATTTTAGATCTTTACTGGCTTTGATTAAGTGCTGTGCGTGTGTATGTGTGTGTGTGCTTTTGTACCTGCAGACAGGCCACTCTGGGTGGTAGGACAAGTCCCATGTTGTCTCCGTGGACCATGGTGAGGACACCGATGGTCCTGGTTGTGAGTCCCCAGGAGTTCTGGAAGGCCAGCTGCTTCTCTCCCGGCTTCTTTGGATCCTCAAACACAATCTCAAACATCTTTGAGAAGTTCTGTCCGAGATGGTGGGACGTGGCACCCTGAAGAGGCACAAAGTGATGGCACCATCAGTAGTGATCCCCCAAAGGCCTGTCTAATGTTTAAGATGGCCTCAGTGTCAACGGATTGAGTTCACTGAGGATGTCTGGTACCTGGATGGCTCGGCCGCTGGCAGAGATGAAGGCCTCCACCGTGGTGGTATAATCTCCCCCTGCAAACTTCTCCTTCTCCGTTTTCCTTCCCTTCACCACGGGAATGGCCATCAGCTCCTCGTACACCCTGGCGTACAGGTCCAGTATCTGAAGCACCTGAATACGCGTGTAAAGCATGAAGAGACTTAAAATTACAATGAAACTTCAGCGCCGGGAAAGGACTGTGCTAAGAACATGGTGGACGCAGGAATGCTCATTGTGAGGTAAAGGGTTGCTTACCTCCTCAGCGGCTTCCTCTTTTGTCGCAAACGCCGTATGTCCCTCCTGCCACAGGAACTCTCTGGTTCTCAGGAAGGGCTGCGGGTGTTTGAACTCCCATCTCTGGAGACCAGACGAGGTAACAAGTGAGGAAAAAGGCTGCCGGTTCCTTTGCGTCACCTTCAACAAGCTTGTGACTACAAAGCAACATCACGCAGGAGTGGACTGACAGTTGTGGGTTAAGAGGGTGTAGGACAGGAGGACACTAACCACAACGTTGCACCACTGGTTGAGTTTGATTGGCAGGTCTCTGTGGGACTGCACCCATTTAGCGTATGCCGGGTACATGACTGAAGCCAAAACAAAGCAGACCAAATATATGTCATAATACTGACTGTGTGTGCGCGCGCGTGTGTGTGTCTGCATAGATATGTAGTGTTTTCCTCTAAACGTCAGAGTTGTGATGCGGACCTGTCTCACTGGTGGGTCTGACAGCGATGGGCTCTGCCAGCTCGGTCTTCCCTGACCGGGTTACCCAGGCAACCTGGAAAAGAGGGCAACAGCAAGGTTACATAACATTGTTGTGGTGCATTCATTACCTTTTTTCGTGTCGTGACATGTGCAGCTTTTATTTGTATTAAAGACAATTCTATTGTCCTTTGAGAGTGCGATTTGAGTGCCACCTAAAAAGGAGTCTTACCTCTGGGGCAAAGTCTTCAATGTGGGACTTCTCCTTCTCCAGGGCGGCCTGAGAGACGAACATGGGGAAGTAGCAGTTCTCCACGCCCAGCTTCTTAATTTCCCGGTCAAAAAAGTCTTTAATGGCCTCCCAGATGGCGAAGGACCAGGGACGCAGGACATAGCAGCCACTAACATCATAGTACTCAATCATTTCGGCTTTTGTGATGACCTGGATGGAGCGGAGGAACAAATTTAACGCATTTTTCAAAAGGAATGTCAAAGAATTTTAAGCTCTTATTCTGATCATGGTTCGTTTTGGGTGAAAATGTGTTTTTACTCACCTGAGAGTACCAGTCGGCCAGGTTTTCCTCTTTCTTGGCTTCTAGGCCCAACCTGATAGGAGAAGGCAAGGTGAGTTAATGTGAAGAAAAGTACAGAAGAAATGTAAACAAGATAATAGACATACGGGTTCTAAAAGTCTCTGTGTTCAGCTCTCAGTACTTTTGCAGCCTTTGAATACATCTTTGTGTTTTGAAGGCTATTTTCTGGCATGTGCCATTAACACACATCCATCAGCAATAAAAAGAGTTTGGTCATCCCACTCAACTGGGTAACAAACTATTAGGGACACATCTCAGTATAATCCAGCACAGTTCAATCGCATCACGAATTGCAAGTTACATTTCACTGCAGGGCTGTCGCATTACATTCTGTGGCAAACGTGCAGTGGTCATAATGTTATGGCTCATTGGTGGTTTTGCTTAATTCTTCCGTTTCATGCTTCTTTTTACTGTAAACCAGTCATGTTAAGTCACTTCCAATTAAAACCCAACATTTCCTGACTCTGAAGATTCAAAATATAAAAATAATAAACAACGGGAGACTTTTGACTAAATGTGTTTATCCTCGGTTTTACAGCGGTCCTTTTAGGCAGCACAAGCAACCGGCAAGCAGCCATCAATCGGAGCGTCATCCAAAGACACACCTCCGAGCAACGTGGCCTGTCACCACGAAGCAACTCCTCACCGACAAAAACGTGCCCGGCCAAGTCAGCACATGTGTACGGAGAAGACCCCATAACATGTCAAGCCATGCCAGATCAGTTCATCGATTTTACAGGTGAATTCATTCATACTGGTGAGAGCAGTTAACACGACTCATAACACAGAACACACAGCCAATCTCCAGCTGATCAACCATGCAAGCCAAAGCTCACTGCAGCAGAAAGCACGCAGCCGGCAAACCAGCTTTGTATTGGTAACAGACAGAGGCAAAAAAAACCAAACATCTGCACGACTGGCACGGCATTGTGATCATGATTATTAGTCTATCTGAGGAACACGTGTTATTTTCTGCTGGTTTTCACTGCATTAAAATTCAAATGATCAGGTAATCACCCAGCTCTGCAGAAGCCCGGTAACAACCCATTCATTTGAATCAGGTGTGGTGGAGGGCCGGGATGGGGAAGCATGTGCATTAAGACACCAGCGCAGCGCTACCATAATGTTAATCAAAACGTCATCCTCAAGGCTGAAACCAAGGAACAAGCACGTAATCACCAGACCGTTCCAACTCACCGGATCTCAACACATAGCAGCCCTCTTCAGTCGCTAAGCTAGCGGGGCAGAGGGCTGCGCTAAAAGACGATCCCTCTTCAGTGTCTCTGTTGGGGCAAAGCTCCAAAGCAAGGTCCTGACACACAGGTGGTTTGGGTTGTGCTCACACCAAGAACCCGTCCTGCTAAACCGTGCAACTCGTGGCACCACGAGGTTTGAATTTAGCACCCGCCGACAGCCAACATTATGTGAAGTGTTTTGTGGGAACAATTAAACTCCTCGTTGTTGAATCATGCGTCTTTTAAACATCTACTTTGGGAGACTATAATGTGCTAAAACATAGGTCTGAGAAGGCGGTTCAGTGTAAAGGCTTTAATTTCAGTCTGCCATTGTAATGCGTCGAAGGCGTGGATAAATAACGTCACGCAGGATAGCCGACAGTAACTGCTGCAGAGGGTCAAGGCATTCATCGAATTATCCAAACACTTATTCTGAATATATCCGGTCTCAGCAGTTTTCAAACCCATTATACAGGAACTGAAAGAAAGTGGTCACAGTAGAAAAACCGACTCTGGATGCAAAAGGTCAAATAAGACTTTGTTCCTCAATATCCTTATAATCATGATCATATTAAGGATACTAAAAAGCATCATGCTTTTACCACAAACCTTGATGAGTGCAGCGAAAGAAAACTTGCGAGTGTAAATAAAAGGTTTCCAACAGCTGGCCTAAGATAGAGCTGGGTTGTCTGAATCTCCTCTTTCACCTCTCCCCTCTCGCTTGTCTCCAGTCTCTCACCGTGTTTGCTTTTTGGGTCCTTGACCTTCTCCTGAGCCTCCTGCTCCACCTGAGGCCTCCTTGCCATGGCTGCCCTTTTCTCCTTTCCCTTTCTTGCCTCCTCCTGCTCCTCCTCCCTGCTTCTCAGACTTGTTCTCCCTCTCCTTGCGGTTTTTGTCCTCCCCTCCGGAGGCTCCGGCAGCAGCCACTGGTTTGTAGTCCTCCCCAGTCAGCGTCTTGTACTTGTTCTTCAGGTCCAGTAGAGTCTTCACGGCTTCGTCCACCTGGTCCTGAGCGGGCAGTTTAGGTTCAGCTGTTGTTTTTACATCTCGAATGAAAACCACATTTTATTTTTATGAGACTTTCTTACCTTATTGGCCTTCTCGGACTTCAACTTTCTCACCAGCTCTCCCTGTTGGGCAACCTGTGCGAACAGCTCCTGGCTCTGCGGGGGAGAGCTGGACTTGGTCTGCGCAGGGCTGGCTGGGGTTTGTTGCCCTGGTTTGTAATCTTTCCCAGTCTGCTGCTTGTACTCGGCCTTCAGAGCCAGCAACTCCTTCACTGCGGCATCCACCTGGTCCTGATAAAAAAAAAAAGCCAGCAAGAAGACAACCATGACAGTAACAGCTAGAGGATGATTCTGAAAGGAATATGAAAAAAGGGGGAACAAGAGGAGTGAGAGGAGTATTTTGAGTAGCTGAGCTATTATGAGTCTTACCTTGGGGGCCTTCTCAGTCTTCAGTTTCCTGACCACCTCTCCCTGCTCAGCAACCTTCTCGTAGAGGCCGGTGGCAGCAGGGGCGGAGCCAGGGTTGCTCTGGACTGGAGCCGGGCCTTTCTCGGGGGCTGGTGCTGCTCCAGGTTTGTAATCCTGGCCTGTGATCTGCTTGTACTCCACCTTCAGGGCGAGCAGCTGTTTGACGGCTGCGTCAACCTGGTCCTGGAGAGACACGGCTGGCGCTGTAAATCGCTGGGATGCGGTTCTGAGATACGACGCTGCTATGAGGTCACATTAAGAATCTGAGTTCATAGTCCAGGTTCAAAATCAGCCAGTCATCTCTTGCTGTTGAGTAGATTTGTTGTGGGAGGAGTGTTTGATTATTAGCTCAGTTTCCTCCCACTGCTCTTAATGTGTTAGTTGGTCTCTCAACAGCTACGGAACAATGGCTACTGTAATCCTAAATTACGTAAGATGAAGCTATTGTGATGCTAGCACCAAAGGGACTGTTTGCTTATAGCACAGCGGAGACTTGCCATTGGCCTGTAACAATGAAAGGCACGCATGACTTTATTTAGCTGCGTCGTTGAGACAATGCAAATGTAGTTTTAAAAAAACCAAACCCTAAACCTATCAACATTTTTCACAACCCAAAATAATGTCTCTTGAAACGTTTTGTTTTGAGAGGCAAGTAATAAATTCTGTTTGGCATTTTTGAGTGAAAAAAAAAAAAAAATCAAAAAAGTTATCAGTTATCAAAAAAAAAAGTTGAAGAATAATTTTTTGTGAAAGCGCTAAGTGAATAAAATTAGGTCGCATTTTTTTGTGTGGTTTGGTGGTCAGTAAGAAGCCTGACCTCCAAAAGTTCACTATGCCATTTTGACTAGTGGGCTGCTGGTCAAATAAGACATGTGCTCATTACAATTTTTAATGAATATAAAACGTGCTACGTAGGTAAATGAAAAGTGTTCACAGCTTCACATAAATATTGACAAATTTGCGCTGGGCTTTGATGAGCTTCAGCTTCTACTGTCAACGGAATACCTTGGGGGCTTTTTCAGACTTGAGTCTCCGCACAACCTCTCCCTGTTGTGCAACTCGGTCATACAGGCCAGAGGAAGTGCCGGAGGTAGAGGAGGAGGAGGTAGTGCTGGCCACGGGAGGAGGAGCAGGGGAAGTGGGCGGGGCCACTCCTGGTTTGTAATCCTGACCGGTCAACTTTTTAAACTCGGCCTTGAGAGCGAGGAGCTGCTTCACTGCTACATCAATCTGGTCCTGATGCCATCAACAAATCAGCTTGTAGTTGCAGGAAGTTGACGTTAAGTTTAACTGGCATGCAAATGGCGATGGGACACGCAGGGGTGATGGCCGGACAAATTATTTGGGACACGAGCAACGAGGGACGAGACGAGACTTGGGTCGTAAAAATGAACTTGTGAAACGCATGAAGACACAAGAAAAACACTGGACAACTCACTCCATGGAGGGACAATGCGACGTGAGCGGTGGACATGGACCAAAAACAAAAAAAAAAAAGTGGAAATCAGTGCTGTCAATATTACCTTTGGTGCCTTCTCCGTCTTCAGCTTCCTGACCAGCTCGCCCTGCTGAGCAACACGGGTGTACGGGCAGGAGGCGGAGTCTGTGGATGAGGCAGCCGGAGCTGGGGTGGAGGCAGGCGGGGCCATACCTGGCTTGTAGTCCAAACCTGTTTGCTGCTTAAACTGAGCCTGCAAACAGATGGGAGAAAAACAATGTATGCAGTGATGAGTAATTTGAACAATGACTCTTCATCTACAGTTCAGGTGCTTGCAGTTGAAGCGGATGAACCTTGAGAGAAAGCAGCTGCTGAACCGCTTTGTCCACATCATCTTTCGGGGCTTTGGCAGCCTTTAGCTGGCGGACAGCTTCACCCTGAGCTACAACGCTGGAGAAAAGATCACTGGCTGAGGCTGAGGCGGGCGCTGGGGCGGAGCTTGAGGCGGGCGCTGGGGCGGACCTTGAGGCAGCCTTCACAGCAGAGACGGGCTAAGACAAGAGATTAAGGTTTGGGACAGAGAGCAGGAGCAAGAGACAAACATTTATCAAAGACGTCAAAGACACAACCTTTTGACTTTTGACATCTGGCCTCCTGCGCTACCATCAGGCCAACATCTGCATAACTGATCAGACCAGCTGATCTCTTTCTCAGGTTCCTTCTGATGCACGGAAACAGATTTCGGAGCAAAACAGGTTCCACTTGACAACTCTTCTGATGCATTAAAATTTCTATTTGAATACTGACTGTTTTGTTGTTTATTTACTTCCTACTGTTTGCCACTTTAAAATATGTCTTAAATTCTGTTAATTCTGAGTTTTGGTCATTCGTTTCAACTCCATCACTAGCAAACGCAAAGAGGAAAAAAGGATCATGATGGACCATTAACAAGCCAAAGGTTGGAGGGGGTCTGCCTGTGCCAGGTCTTACACACCATTAACAGCTGCAATTTATACCCAACAGTGAAGAAAAAAAACCCAAAACAAAACCTCTCATAAACATTTAAAAAAAAAAGTGTTTGAACTCACAGTGTTGGCGGACGCTTGGCTCTTGCTCTTGTCCTTGGATCCAGCAGTTGGCATCTCCTTCGTGTGACCATCGGGGATGTAGATGAGGATGCAGGGACTCTCCTTACAGCTGTAGGGACTAGAGAGGAAGGGGACAGAGGGAGAATCAGCACTGTTTAACAGCAAAAGACTGTGGTTCCACTGAGAATATTCAACTATGTATTTGGGGATGTTTTTGAACCAAATATATACTTTTTTTTAATTATGAAAATAAATAGATGCTTTTCCTCACCTCACTGGCTCATAGGGCTGGTCACAGATGTAAAAGCCGCGCCTCTGGAGCTGAATGATGTCACCCTTCTTCAGGTTCTTCAGACAGGGATCTCCAATCATCTTCTCCTCCAACTGACGGAGCAAGATTGAGACGATCAGCCGTTGTTAAGGTAAAGAAAATATGACTTGAATGTCAGACTGAGCCAAGAACTGACCTTGCTGTTTGTGTTGATGTGGTCTTTGAAATCGTCGTCTTTGGTGATGATGGCTTTGGAGATGAGGGGCTGGTAGTTGATGCAGATGGCCGGCAGCAGGGGCGCGCTGTTTGTCTCAGTCAGCCACGTGATCTTCGTTGTCTTCTTGTAGTCCTTGTTCTCAAGGTTCAGTCGTGCTTCCATGGACAAAACCTTTCCGTCAGCCCCTCTGAGTGGCGGGAAAGTCAGATGATTACTTAAATGCCACCGCGCGCGTGTCTAATCAACAACTGCTGACCATTCATACTTGTTTATCTTGGTGATGATGAGGTTGCCCCAGTTGATGAAGGTGACCACCTCCCCCTCTGAGAACGTCTCAGCATCCGCTCCTTCGACCAGAACTCGGGGTCCGTACCAAACCTCCTTCATGCCCACTTCTGCGTTCTACAGGGAGACAGACAGAAGCTTCATGGACGTGCAGCTGACCAATGTAATATGAGTGTGATGTCCAGGAGTGTCTCTCAAAATCATCAACTGTTCAATACTCAAACAGCGTCGTGTTGTAGATGTGGATGCAGCATGTGAGACAAAGAGAGCTCACCTTAGGGTGTTTGGCCACTTCCTTCATTTCCACTGTGGCCTCCGGGACGGAAACTGGAACCACATATGAGCTGGATAGAGCCGTGTATCTGGGAGCCACCGGGTCAATAACCTAATACACACACACATACACACACAGTCGTTACAGGTGAGTTTTTCCAAGGAGGGGTTTTAAAACAGCTTATCCACATTAAAAATGCTGAATAATGAAAGGACAGAGCAAAAAAATAAATAAAAAAAATGATGCAAGCTTAAATTCATTTCAGTGAAATCAACAAAACTCAACCGTTAAATAGCCCAACACAGGACGTCATCAATGAGGAGAGTCAGACATGTGGGAGGAAAGACGGTGATGAAAGCAAAACTGATTTCACAAATGAGTCATGGTTGTACGCGGATGAGCAAAACCAGCTGCTTAGTCAGTCCACCATCTACTTTCACTATTTTACCAGCCAGCGTAACAGGCCTCTGATGATGAAGTCTGTTTGAAAGGACGCAGGCACGCAGTGTTACTCCCACTGGTCCCGAAAGCACTTGGGCAAACATCCTGGCTTGCACCACCCCACCATCCAGCTAAGAGCAAGTCACCGACTTGGCTGACAGAATACAGGTCGACTTCAGGGCTTCTCAACTACTGATTCAAATCATAGATACTTAGTGGACAGCCTGAGGAAGGAGGTTGTTCTGGGGGAATTAGGGCAAGTTTTTTTTTCTGGCTACAATGACTCCTTCTGGCCATTTATTTCATGCATATTTCTTATTCTTTCATTCCAAGCGCAGATTTCTAATGCGAATATGCAGCAGCATTGACAAAGGCCACATAAACAAGACTGTTTCCAATGTCTGCACTATCCCCCGTGGTTGTCAAAACAAAGCTATCAAAAAACAACAAATCAACCTTGAAAGACCCAAGATGGACGCTAATCGAGTTTTGCCCAGTGCATTCGTATGAGGAGGAGCATGGCGGGTGATGACAGCAGTGCAGGCTGACAAAATGAGCTCAAAACAAAAAATAACAAAAAACACAGCAAGGGGAAAGAATATCACTGCTCAGTTTTTTTTAAATAAGGGATATTCATTGTGGCATAATCCAAATTGAGTCTTAACACGTATAGTAGGTCAAATAAGGAGTTTTACTGCATCTACCCCGCAACTACTTTACCAACCACGTCAATAAACCCGTTCTTCACTCCTGTATTCCTTCCTTCTTTGCTGCGCCTGCTTCTCTGCTACCACTTCAGCCATTTGCACTTTGCAAGGTCAAAAAACTTGAAAGTCCTACTCTTTTTTGATCGCTCTTTTGGCTGGTAAAATAGTTTTTTAAAAAAACAAAGCTGCTGGTGGACTCTGGGATGAACCAGCCCATGCTGACAGCAGGGAGGGAGGAGTGGTGGCGGGAGGGGGGGGTGGGGTGATGTGGAGGAGAGGAGTACCTTCACACAGCTAACTGGCAGCTTGGAAACAGAAGAGTGAGATGCTATTTAATGTCCGATACAAGGAGGGGAAGTAGAGAGAGAGGAGACAGGTAGAGACACATTTACACAGAATGGACCGTTTACATGAGTTCCTCTCCCCGCTGTATCCTCCACACAACCCGTAACCTTTGACCAACTTTATGTCCAATCAGGTCTGATGGTGAACTGAAGGAATTAATTCCTAAGTGTGTGCTATATTAACTGAGAAACTCCATTTTCTTGCTTGTGGCAGTGCCTTTCTGTACCAGGACGCATTACACCCAAGCTTCTGACACCAAACCCCCCCCCCCCAAAAAAAAAACACCCAAAAAAACCC
>CAAKHG010045353.1:50807-64911 GCA_901007715.1 Dactylopterus volitans
GGAAACAAAAATGGAAACATCCCCTTGAGCTTGTGGCGAGCACCCCCCCCCCCCCCAAAAAAAAAACACCCAAAAAAACCCCTGCCCAACTCATGACACACTAACCACTACTCATGCTGAAATCTGGATGGATGCTGCTGGCTAATACACAATTAAGACTTCAACATGGATCCCTGTTTAAAACCTTCTCTGCATTCATATTTTAGGATGCCATTTTCACAGTTGGATTTATAGCTAGTTTGCAATGTAAGGAAAGACAAAAATCAAGTTTTGGTCTCATGGCAGCATGACCAAAGTGGAGACTAGAAACACAAGCTGATGTGGCCTGTAGTTTTTCCTTGACACCTACTGGCGCTGGAAAAGGAACAGACTATGCAGCCAATGCCATGTCAACATCGCACAAACAGGGGAATTGATTGCTTCCATTGATTTATCATTGACACCAATTTGCTAAACAAAGTTTGGCGACTTTCCTGTTCGAGTGTTGATGTCAGGAACATTATCTGTAATGCAGCCTTTTTTTCTATCTACAGAAATATGCATTATGCATGTTGAAATTCTAAAGACAGGTTTTGTTTCTCCATTGTTTTCTAGTGAGTTCTTTATTTCCATTTTAAGTTGTGAATTGTGTCAGCGTTACTGTTTCACTGTTTCAAAATTCTAAGTGGAGTTCCGAAAACTGAACTGTAAAGTTCAATGATTTTTCAGTTGCATTTTGCGACACATTTGAGCCATTCGTGTCCATAAACACACATGTAGACATTTTATCAGCAAATGTGTGGAAACCTATGAAGCAAATTGTTCATTGGAAATCCACAATGTTTTTTGTTTTTGTTTTTTTTAATAAAAAAAAAAAGGTATATTATCTTAAACAGAGATTGTTTGGCAAATTCAAACCACATATGTTCATTCTTTACTGAACTATAGATAATGTGTTTTTCATCACTTGGGGTTTATAGAGACCTGAGCTGGCTGCAAACTGTATTTATTACTGCTTTATTACTCTGTAGTATGACTGATGTCATCATACAACGTTGGGCAGTGACAGCTTTTGTACTGTAGATATACCAGGGTGCTCTTCATTAAATATTGTGACAAATAGGAATAATTTGCGAGCTACACTTAATTCTCCCCATTTACTGTTATAGCAACAATGTCTATCATGTGTAATTAATGTTAAGGTGTTAAGGAAGCATGACACTGTGTGAAGAGGGCAGGAAGGAGAGGGTTAGTTGAGCACACACACATGAAACAGATGCAGCTGTACGATCCCAAATCTCAACCATACACCAACTTTCGTCATTCTTGTTCCTGACACACACCAGATGACATGCAAGTCTCAGCTTTCAAGAGTATAAAAGGCATCAACTGAGACTGATGTTTGCCTCACATCAGCTAATGTGTGCTGGGTTTGGCCACGTTGGTGGACAGTTTAACCTCACACCTTCCCTCTGACTCGAGGATGAAGCAGCCAGCAAGAAAAAAAACCACAAAGAAGAAGCAAGTGTGATGTCGAGACAGGATGAAAATGAGGGGAAACAGAACGTTAACACATAAAAATTTGTGGGAAATGAAATGAAGCAGCTGGTTTGTATTTGGAGGATCTGGATGTTACTGATAAGGCCAAGTACAGCAATGAGGCGGGAAAAATAAATGGAACCATTAAAAAGAATAACCACAACAGTAACACACACAGAAGCCATGCCAGCAGTGAACCCAAAGGCAATTCTCTGAACCTCCGTCAAATACAAGCTTCAGCACAGAAGCCTCTTAGTGCTAATTCTTTTTTTTTTTTTACATTTAATCTGGTGCATGTAGAGTTTGTGTTGGTAAAGATGAACAGGATAAATGACCTTGCTATTGCCAAAGAACACCCCTCATCCGGCAAGAACTAGCTCTGCAGATCATCAACAATGACTCAGTTGACTGGCCGCGACCTCAAAGGAGGGATTATATAAATTGAGGCTTGTCTGACACATTTGACTACACTTAATGCTCCGACAAATCTGCAGACCGGCCATCCCCGGGTTCACTAACGTGTCATTTAATCCATGTGAAATCAGCCATCACCCTTCCAAAGCCATTAGGTGTGTTTGGTTTATTTGAAAATCTTCACTGCGGCAGCAAAGTGGTGCAAGTTAAACAAAAGTTATCGGAATCCTTCTTATGATTTCATTATACGAGTTGGGTTCAGACAATCAAGCCTTGATGAGAGATGACAAAGGGAGAAACTCTACCTTCTTATTAAAGGCCCAGATCTTGTCCCACTCCATGTTCACCACTGACCGTGAGCCGCCCTGGAGGGAGCATGACAAATGAAAAAAAATGGCACATGAACTGCGTTTACAGTGTGCCTTTATCGCAATCACCGAAGCTGAACTGAACAGGGGATCAAACCACGAGGCAATACCTCACATGAGAATCAGCTTTACTGGCTAAGTTTGTGCACACAAATAAGGAATTGGGCTCACTGTACAAGAATTTTAACATTAAATATTGTAAGAATAAACTGTAAAACTACTGATACTATGTACAAGTCTTCATGTTACAATATATAAAGGGTCTGTGGACTAATGCAAATAGCGCTAACATCTATCAGATCTTAGACGCATAATGTATGTGTAGAGGCTTCAGATTCTCAAGTAAGAGATGTGCAAAAGCTGTTTTTAAAATTAAAAAGGACATTTTAAAATAAAAACATGAGCATAACCAATCATTTGCTCTGATAAATATATATTCAAAGAATCTGGCTCGTTTAATCATTGTAAACATTGACATTATTTTTGAAGACCTTAAAAAAGACAAAAGGTATTATGTGGAGTTTCCTGGTTGACAAGCAAAGTTGTGTTATTGTTTGTTGTAGAGTTTTTCAAATATATCTACATTCACATATTTGAGAGGCAAATTAACTTAATAATTTTAATTTGTACAGTGTTTCCTTCTACATTTGCCTGGTCAGAAGTCTTTGTCTGCACAGTTTGGTATAAAGTGTTATGAAGGGTCAAAAACTCAGAGCACCTTTAATCGGACATAATGTATTGACCATTTTACTTCTTCATATTCCTTCTGCTCATGTATAATCATACACTCTTATCGTGCACCGCTCTGATTACGATCGGCTGATGAGCTCACCTGCGCTGCTATGAACTGTTTCAAACCCTCCACAGTCATTCCTCTCCTCAGGACGCCTCTGACGGTGGGAAAGCGAGGGTCGTCCCTGGAGGATGAGGTGGGGAGAGGAAACAGAGTGACACGGGGAGGGGGGGAGTGGTGATATGTAGAGGAAGTAATAGTAAACTTATAGTTGCATTTTGCTGCCTCACTTCAATCGCGTGAGTAAACAAAACTAAAAAGCATACCATCCGTCTACGTAGCCTTGCTCCACAAACCAGGTCAGCTTCCTCTTGGAGAGCACGGTGTTGTTGAGGTTAAGTCGGGCGTACTCCCAGATGTACGGCTTCCTCAAGCGCAGGGCGTCGATTATCCAGTAGAACTGCTCGTCGCGGTCGTGGTACTCTGTGGTCCTGAGGGCGTGGGTCACGTTCTCCACGCTGTCCACGATCGGGCAGGCAAAGTCGTACGTTGGGTAAACCCTGGAAGAGGGGCAGGGGGTCAGTTCCCAAATCTAATTTCCGGCACAAGTGATCCAGATGTGAAAGTAAAAACGGACTCCTAAAAAAAATCATTAAGACTGCGGCAAGGTCAGGTACTTGTATGCGTTCCCCGTCCGGGGGTGGGGGGCGTTCTTGCAGCGGTAGAGGGTGGGGTCTCGCATGCAGCCGTTGTTGGAGCTCATGTCAATCTTGGCTCTCATGCAGCAGGTCTGGCCGTACTCGGTCCCGGCTTTCATGTCCGCCCACATCTTTTTGTTCTGTTCCACGGCTAAAGAGGAGAAATGATGAAATACGATGGCGGATATTTTAATGTCAATCTTAATGACAAAAAGATGCATCGGTGCAGCCGCGGGAGGCGGCCCTGCCGTACTGTTATTTCTGCATTTGGACTCGACGCGCTGCTCCCTCTCCTGCTTCATCTGCTCGGGAGGCGTGTCGTCGATGTAGGCCTTGCCCTCCGACAACAGCTGCTCTGCAAACTGCATTATGGTGGTGAAATGGTCACTGGTGTAGGTGAACTGGTCTGGATGGATCTGGAGCATGGCGACGTCCTCCAGGATCACCTGAAGAAGAAGCAGATGCGTGTGCCGTTATCGACGCGACGCTTGCCGTTTGCCGTGTTGACCGGCCGTCCAGGATCCTCCGGGGGCTTTGTAAATTATGTGATAGCAAAGTGACTAAAATGATTTGACCGCTTCACATTCTCAGGCTGGGAAACCTCCAAAATCTCCGCACCTTTTCAAAGTCCTCCTTCTCCTTCTCCGGGTTGGTATCATCAAAGCGCATGATGAGTTTGCCTTTAAAGGTGACCTGGTAGTGCTGGTTGAGCAGAGCAGCCTTCGCATGGCCAATATGCAGGTATCTGGCAACACAGGCAGAGAAAATTTCAGTGTCTGGGGTTGCCCATAATCAGCACATAATAAGCTTTGATATTTCATCTTTTTTTTTTTGGAGATGTTTGGAGCCCCACTACTGATCCGCACACCACAGTTATCAAAGACACCAACCACGAATCCCAGTGTCTTCGCAATGACTGACTGTGTGACTTGTCATTCCCCCAATTTTCCTTTCACTTTCTGTTGTGTCTGTCTACTTTCAGAATCTTTAATAAAAAAAAGGTATAAAGAGGCTAAAATTAACTCAAGCCTGATAAGAGTCTACAGCTTTGTTCATGTGCCTGCAAATTTAGGGAAGGAGTGCGGCTGTAACATCCAGAGCAAACCTTACCCGCTGGCCTCGGGAGGGAATCGAACCACCACCTTGCCCATTTCAGCTCCTGGCAAATCCACAAACTTGCCAACATCCTGCTTCTTCTCCTTCTCCTCAGACTGCACGAGCAGACAAGCACAGAGTGAGAAAACTACGAGTCAGTTGATTTTCACCCGAGAACAACAGGAGTTAGCGGGCTGATAACAAACACAACAAGGTGAATCTGTGAAAATCAAACTGCGGGTCGGTTAAAACGGTGACAACTGGATTAGCTTCCACCCGGCATTTGGTGTTTCACTGATTTTTTTTTTTCTTTGTTCATGCAGAGCAATGAGCAAAAATACTTCAGCTCAGCCGTGAATTACTTTCACACCTTCCACAATGACGATCCTTGGATGACAAACATTGTTTCACTGCAGTCTAACCGCGCTTGAGTGAAGGACGGCGTGCCGCAAAACAAAGCAATCTTAAGGATCAAAAGGTACAATTACATTGGATTTGCTGATTGGAGTTTTCTTGCTGGCGTACTTGTTGCCCACAGCAGTGAAGGGAACCTGGGAGCTCAAGAAAGAGAACCAGCGATTGACGTGGGCGAAGGATTTGCCCTGGCTCGGCCATTCGCCGTGACCTGCAGAGAGAGACACAACCAGTAAGGCTGCATTTCAAGCGTTTAACAGAGCTCCACATGAAACGAGCAGTAAAAGAAAATGACTGGAATTCCAAATTGACTCTGCGTGTTTGGGCCTTAAGTGAGTGTGGTGTTTTATGAAAACATCATTACACAAGTCGTTTTTTTCCCCAGGGCATATTTCTATACAATTAGCTGCTAAAAATTTGCGACTTGAGTGAGCTCAAGAACCACGTTTTTAAACTGGAGCAGCCTTGAGGTGAGGTTTTCTAACCCGGATGGCACGGACCTTTGAGGGCAGCCCAGACAGAGAGGTCAGCCAGGGTGACGCCATGTCCAACCAGGAAGGTCCGCAGGGAGAGGGCTTTGTCCAGCTCACCCAGCGCCCCGGTCAATCCAGACTGGCCGCACAGACGCCGGGCGCTGAACTCCAACCAGTGGTCCACCTGTAGACACCAGACAGCATCTTGAATGAGGACCAAGACCCCTGAAATGCTGCATGAAATCTCAAAGGGATAAGCAACCACACACCTCAGTCTGCTCCATCATGTTCTTGCCATAGAGGCCGAGGGCGGGAACCACCCGGGCCAGATAGCGACTGATGGAGTTGACGTCGCTGAACTGGATCTCACTGTGACGATAGAGAGAATACAGACGTGAGATGAATGAAGAATACAAAGCGTCTGAAGACCACAAATTGGTCGAAAAACATAAAGTCGTTTTGAGATGAAACAGGTTAATCGTTAGCTGCGTTACTGACTCTGAGACATGAAGCCGGGTGTCTCTGCCTTCCTCCACTGAGAGCTGCACACTCCCTTTCACATGCTCCGCTGCCAGGAGCGCCCCTGCAGGACAGAGGAGACAATTCGTTGTATGTTAGTGTGTCATTGAGTCCAAACATGACTTGACTGAACAGCCTAAATGTCCTCCAGTCCACTAAGAATAATTCTTAAGTGCTACAAATGCCCCGTGATCTGGATGACGGAGAGATTTCGGTCTGAAAACCAGCCAGACTTGTCTTGCAAAGCCAAACCAGAACAATGTGGCCACTTCATGCTACTTTGCTCAGCATACAAAATCGACGATTTCCTTCTGTTTCAACAGCTGAGCAGCCGATCAGTTTGGGCTGCAATGAACTGATTAGTCGTCAACAACTACATTAATCACAGACAACCTAATGACTAGTTTGAGTAATTTTTTGAAGGAAAAACACAGTAAAAATTCTCTAATTTCCTACTTCCTAAATGGGAGCATTTTCTGGCTTCTTGATTCCTCTATGACCATGAACTGAAAATCTTTTGACTGAGGAAAACACTGTTCCAACATTACTTCTAGACAGTTTTATCGTTAAAGAGAGTAAACAAATAACTGACAATCAATCTCAGTTTCAGGGTTTGTTGTTCACAATCGACCTTTGCAAACCTGTAAGATAAATCTGCGTGGGGTTCATGAAAAGAAAATTTGTGCATGCGTAGAGGAGAACTGTATTTGCGGTTAAGACCTGTGATTGTACGCAGGGTCTGCAGACAGAGAAGCCATGCAACATGAAGCAAATATCAAGCGTACAATGCAAAACACATGTGCACTTCACGTCCAGAAATTCATGTTTCAGTAGGCTTGCATCAGCCTGCTGTTCTCACCTCGACCGCAGAGTGGCGCTGTTCAGCTACTGTCACAGCTAAGTCATCAGGTTAACTTATAGCGAGACGAGAAAAAACAAAACAAAGCACCGACACACTAACCTTTGGCAGGCTCTTACTGCAATTGTCATTTGGCGTGTTCACTCAAATCCAAAAATAACTCGGGTTAAGGATGCCATTCAGTAACAGTTCGTTTTTTTATTTTGTTTAAACCGAACAGCACCCAGCCGAGCTAACCACGGTTAGCCGCTGCCAGCCTGTCGCCGCAAGTAAATATATGTTCATCTCGTGCCTTTGACTCGTCCATGTGTCATTTTAAAGTGCATAAAACGCCACGGAATTAACCCACTATTGTGGACATGCTTTTTAAAAAAAGCGTACTCGGAAAATGGAAGCGGCGGGGCGCAGAGTCCCTGCTGCGGTTTTGCGTTATTTGTCCACATGTTGAGGGTTTTGAGTGCCACGACGACAAGCTAGCTGCTAGCGCGAGCTAACCACTGGGACGCCGCATTTGAACTTACACGGACACGCCGTCATACCAATGTACATCCACATGCAGGTCAAGTTAAAGTCTTCATCATTTTAGAAAGAAACCACACGGCTGCTTTGTAATATTTTTCTTTTTTTGAGTCATAGGCACCCAATTATCGTTTGAATGTATGACAATCAAGTCCTCGACTAATAATAATAATAATAATAAATGGAAACTTTTATGATTTTCTACTATACTATTCCCTTTGATGATAGTCGTAATAACCACGCCATTCTAGCAAAAAGCCGCATGCCCTCATTGAATGACTGATCCATCTATGATGAAGCACAAATTGGCAGCAGGCGCGCGGCTATTCCCGTACAGTTTGCCTTATTTGTTGGGATGACACGTAACAGCGCTAGCAGCTAGCTGGCTAGCTTAGCCGGCTGTCACCCGGTGCAAACACAGGACTCGTTCAAGAAGTTCCTCCCCGGGGACCGGTGGCCGCAACTCACCTAGAGGGGGGTTGCTTGCGCTGACGGTGAGGTTTAACGCCATACCGTGAAATCCCTCGTCCACGCAGGTGGTGAAGCCGTTTCACTGTTAACAGAAAACCCAACGACAGGCTGCAGGGGAAGTCAAGACTCCACGGTTTACCGCACCCGCAAAGCCAGAAGCTCACGGCGTGGATCGGAGATAGAATTCTTCTTCGTGATATATATATTTTTTGCAGTTGTCATACAGAGACAGGGTGCATTTCCGCCACCAACTGGTGTGGCATGTGACCTGCAATGGAAGATGACCGCTATTATGACAACTACCACTACGACTGCTACAACTGCTTTTCGTATTGCTGTTGTCGCAGATGTTATTATTATTATTATTATTATTATTATTATTATTATTATTATTATTAGTAGTAGTAGTAGTAGTAGTAGTAGTAGTAGTAGTAGTAGTAGTAGTAGCACCAGCAGTAACAGTAGTCGTGATAGTGGGATGACATCTTAGTGTGATTTGTTTGTGTAATCAGAATCAGAGCACTTTATTGAACACTATATTGATTGATAAATTAATGTTATTTTGTAAAAAAAAAAAATAAAACTTTAATTCAATCTTTCTTTGGCTCTGAACGGGCTCTTCCTGCTTTACATGCATGTTCTGAAATCTCTTATTCATAAAAGTCTTCTGTCCATTGTTTCCATAATTGGAATTACACACTGTTTGATCTTGTGGCTTGTCTCTTCTTATTATTATTATTATTGTAAATCTATTTACTCCTATTTGAAAACTGCAGTGATCATGTTTTCTTTACCTCTCATTTAGTGGAAAACTTCTAATTCTACACTTGGTTCTGTCTGTAAAACTGGCAGTGCTCCATTATTTGCATTATTTACATATTTTTATTGCATTTCTATGAGAATATCTACTCTGCTGTCTCAACAGCCAAATTTCAAACTGGAATGATGAACTTGTCATAAAAGGTTTGGTAAGTGATCTTAATGTTCCCCACTGAAGTGCAGCTCTCCTCCGGCTGTGCAGGACATCATCTAAGGCAGGAGGAGGATGGACCAAGACATGCAGACTGCTGCTGCCAGTCTTTCTTACTTGCAGATCAGCAACTGACGAAGCTGGAGGATGACGCATCATCAGTCAAATTAGGACAATGTTCCTCATGATGATAATGAGAGGAATATACAGAAGGATTGTTGAGAAACACCCACCCTCCCCCATCTTAAACTGTATCTGGATGATCTGCATAACAAACTGTTGTGACATTCTAAAGACCCAATATCTCTCACATGTTAAAAAAATTACAATGTATTCGCTTTTAAAATAGGCAAAAATATACCCGATGACATGATAGAAACAAAAAATTCCAAACACTTTTACAATCATCATTAATTTGGCATTGCCAGTTTAAAGGGAAATGGAAAAAGTGAATGTATGTGTGATGATATTACTATATTGCTGCTCTGGAGCAAAGCACATCATCATCTCAAAAAGTATGGTATGAACTTAGCTTTAACAGATGTTTTCAGAATTTAAAAAAACTACTATTCATTTATTCATTCATTTATTTATACTATTTTTACATGGTTAATATCAAGGAGTATATTAATGCCAACGCTGGGCTTTAGAAACTCAATGATTAATGATTTTATTATTAAAGGCTGAAAAATACATGATGGATAATGATAATTGAAATAAATGTATTTTTGTGAGACGATTTTATGTAATCATATCTGAAGCGGTTATACGCTTGGCGATAGGAAGTTAATAGTACATTAGCGCAAATAACTGACCCAAATATAAACTGATCAACAGAATTAATCAAGCAATCGTTCATTTAAATGTTTTATTGGTGAATCGGAACCAGTGAATGGACACTAGACGGCGTCCCCTTCCATGTGACGCAAAAAAAAAAAAGAAAACAAGAAAATCCCGAGTTTCGACCCGGACGTATATGTGCGCTGCACACGTTCCGCTCCGCGTTCTTTGATTAGGCGCTGCGGAAAGTTTGCGTGTCTGTGGACCGAACCGAACCTCCGCGTCCAGAACATCGTCACCGTGTGCTGCTGGTCACCAACCTGACTTGGTAAAGCAGAAAACAGACTTGTTCTATGCAGTCATAATCGTACTGTTTTTTTTGTTTGTTTTTTTTAAACATTCGCCATTTTTTCCCTAAATAAATCAGAACCGTCGCTTTAACCCTTTGCCAGAAACGTGCATTTTCTTCTTGCGTTTTCGCGCATTATGTCAGTTTTTCTATTTTTTCCCCATCATGTTTTGCAGCTTTTCCCCCCGATGTTTCGCACACCTGCAAAAAGAAAAGCTAACACCTCTGAACACGTTTTAATATGTCGACATTTGAGCGAGGTTATGTGTTTACATGCATGAAATAAACATCCCACTGGTTTTCTCGTTTCATATGGATTGGTCAGCTTTTCTTAATTGTTTTTTTCATCTGCAAAAATCTTCCAGCCCGCAGAATTAATTTGCATGACCCAACCGTCTTTGCGGAATTCATAAATATCAATTTTTGTGTTATATTTGAGCCGGTGGAGGAGAGAGAGCGGCGCGTTTCTGTCTGCCAGATCAGGCCTGTCACTTCCTATCCTGACCGACCCTCCTGCTGCTGCCCGGGTGTATTTCTGTCGCCAGGGATGTCGCAGGACAGTCAACATGGCAAGTGGACCATATCCAGTAGCGATGATGACGATGATGGTGGTGATGATGGGAAGCTTCCACCCTCAGGGACTGCGGCCTCTAAACCCCGCCGAGCGGCTGAGTCCAACTCCAGCTCTCCCCCGACCTCCAAACCGGCAGCAGCCTCTGTGGAGGTGAAACCAGAACCTGCTACAACTCCTCCACCCTTGCTGGCCATTGGCTCAGAGGCCAGGCAGTCGGCTGCCCTCAACCAATTACACCCGGTGAAGCACGAGTCCAGTTCTTCGTTGGCTGGAAAGAGGAAGAAAGAGGTGTCGGATGGCTCCGGCTGGGCTCTCTCAGATAGTGATGATGACGATGATGATGCGAAGGGAAGCAGAGTTGGAAACGCACCAAAGAGGCAGCCTCCGAGCCCACAGAGCAAGAAGGTGAAGGTGAAGGTTGATCGCCCCCCCAGCCCTCACGGCAGGACCTACTATATCAACGAGCCAGAGGACTTCTTTGAATCCAGTCTCCCGTGTCTAAATGACACCTACCGGTTTTACCTCAACAAGGTGACCGGCCTGGACCGGAAGTACAACAGTGGGGCTCTGCACATCAGAGGTGAGACACTGGTCAAGACCGTCACGTCTTCAAATAGTCGTGGTTTTAACCCCGCGGGACCACAAGCGCCTCTGCGTCTGACCCCAGCTGCTGATGGCGGGTTGCCGCTGTTGGATGCTGGAGGCGTATCACCACTGTCAAAAAAAACAAAAAAAAAAAAAAATACAGTTTCTTGTTTGTCCTGTACAACTTTATTTCAAAATCTGTTCTCTTGTTCTTCACCTAGACATCCTCTCTCCGTTATTTGGGACCTTGAAAGAGTCGGTTCAGGTGAGCAGCAGCGCAAAAAAAAAAAAAAAATCTGTTGATAAACTGCCCACATCCTGAAGCATCTTGTCCTCTCATCAGTGTAATCACCCTCCCAGCCCTTCCCCAGAGACCCTCTGCTCTTTCTCCTGGAGGGTGTAATTTGAGCAACAGGATACATTTAGCATGTTGGCGGTGTTTGTTGTGAACTGTGAGAAATTGTATGATCTGCTTGCGCATGTTCTCTGTTCCTTCAGTTTAACTACTGCTTCGATATCGCCTGGATGGTTCAGCAGTACCCGCCTGAGTTTAGGTAAGTTCTCCCCCGTTCACCGCCACAAGATCATAAAACTCAACATACCCATAAAGCCATATATAGCCCAAGTAAACGGCGCCATCCAGTGCTTACCACATGTATCCAGTCATTACTAAGAAACCACTTCTAGAGCTCCAAAAGTTCAATATGCACCTCAAAGTGCCTTAAAAAATAAATACAAAAATATGAAAAGGAAAATACAGCAGTTCACGAAAAGATTGTTTCCGTGGCTCAGTTAAGGGTTTGGCCGACACGGGCGGCATCACTAATGTTGTGTTTAAGCTCAGGTCTTATTTTGGTGACTGTTATTCCCATGTTTCCATAGATTTCAGTGTGGAAAAGTCAATGTAAAGTTCAATAATAAATGGACGCTAAAAAATCCTTAAAAGATACACTGAAAATCCCCAACGAAAACCACAACTTCCAAATTCTTTCATTCTTTTATCAGTTAATAAATGAAGCTGATATATTATACATAATAAGTGAAGGGAGACATAGTGTTTCTATATGTGTAATGCATGTGCAGGATGGTGCTGCTGGTAACAACCAGGTGAAACATGCACCAGGTAACACTTTGCACTGTGTTTTTTTCTTTTTTTTTAAGGGATTGTCCAGTTCTGCTTGTCCATGGAGATAAGAGGGAGGCCAAGGCTCGACTGGTGCAGCAGGCTCAGCCCTTCCCTCACGTTCGATTCTGTCAGGTACGGACAGCTTTTCATATTATGCAAGTTCATGTCATATGTTGCACACACAGGAGTACGAAATTAGTTTTAAACATTTTGGATCATTTAACTAGCAAATGGGTAATGGCTTTGATTTTTTTTTTTCTTGACAGGCAAAACTGGATATTGCTTTTGGAACTCACCACACGTAAGCCCCTCCCTTCCTCCATAGCTCCCTCCGTGGTGTTGTTGCTTTCCTGATGCTGAAGCAAATTTTGGTTGACACTAGTTGAGGTCAGTCAGAAATTAATAGCAGAAATCTTTGGTAGAGTATCTGGAGTATCGGTGAGCCCGACGGTCGGCGGTTTGTCACCTCAGACATCAACAGATATTCGCTTAGCCAGCGTGCACGATGTCGGGACCCCTGAAACCGAAGCAGCTAAAGTTCAGCGGCCATTAACTTTATTACTCACTTTTCCATCTGGGACAAAATTTGTTATTTTGCACAAGACAGGATCTGCAATTCTCCATTAGACCTCCGGTGAGGTTTAACTCTCATGCCCCGCTACCAAAAAAACATACCCTCAGCACATGAAAATGGTCAAAGACTGACACAGAAATATTGGTATTCCTTAAAGATGTTTTACAGCTGCACATTTGATGAATAGATCCGAAGATAAACCATGTTTTATTACGCACAGCATGTATACACAGTATGTGTGTGTGCTCGGACGTGCGTGCGTGTGTGTGTGTGTGTGTGTGGTGTAGATACAATAAATAGAAATTACAGAGGACTTTCGAAATTATACATCAAAGTCAATCTTGGGGATAAGCTAATTGAGAATAGTAAACAGTATTTTCTCAGCAGAAATTAAGTAAAAGCACCGGGGTGTAAATGGAGATCTTAGTAGCAACAGCAGTCGTTCATGTTGCGTTACAGCTGTGCAGCTCCTCCTGTGATGAGGTACCAAGTTTCACTTTTGTTAATTGTCTGTAAGCACTGGTAATAAAGGCGCGGACACATGTGTGATTAGCTGCATGCCAGCAGATACGGCTCTTGTGTTCCACCCGGCTGGCCCAGGCACTGCCTGTTTTTTAAACCTTTAATATATATCTATATTTTCCTGGCTTTTACTTGGTGGCGTTTTAATATGTGCATTTATAAATATTTGCTTTTCTTAGTGTGAGCCTTTTTTTTTTTGATACATGCCTTTTTCGTGTGTGTGTTTTGGGCGTTAGGATTGCACCGTACAACACTTTGATCAACTTATAAATGAAGCTGATTCGATATTGTTATCTTTGGCTTCAGTGAGCAAGTGTCCTGCTTCCTTCTACAGGAAGATGATGCTGCTGTGGTATGAAGAAGGCTTCAGGGTCGTCATTATGACCTCCAACCTCATCAGAGCCGACTGGTACCAGAAAACACAAGGGTGGGTCTGTTTTTGCCTCCTTGTTTAGACTTTGCATAGCTCACATTTTGTCGCACACTAACCTGGAATTTCCATGGAATCCCCCCCCCCCCCCCCCCCCCCCCCCCCCCCCCCCC